>CADDIJ020002020.1:0-49164 GCA_902809745.2 Tetradesmus lagerheimii | reverse complement strand
TCTCCACAGCGACAGCAACGGCAGCAGCGGCAGCCCCATACCGCCACCTGCAGGCATTCCGCCCAGCGGCCTTACAGCTGGCCCCAACAGCAGCAACAGCAGCAGCCCAGCTGGCGGCAGCAGGGGTTACAACAGCCCTGGCAGCGGCAGCGGCAGCACCCCTAGCAAGGCTCGCAGAGCATTGATGAGCGGAGGCAGCAGCAGCAGCAATGGCAATGCGGCAGCGGCTAATGGTCCAGCTGGCAGGCTGCAGGTGCAGGGGGCAGCTGCTGGCAACTCTGGGGACGGCGGCACAAATAAGCGCCGCTCAACGGGTGACTACTCTGCCGGTGCTCCGATTGGCAGCACTAGCCGTGGTAACAGCGGCAGCGGCGGGAACGTCAGCTGGCAGGCAGCTGCTGCTGCAGCTGTGCCGCGAGATACAGCAGGACCCATGGGTCCAGAGCTGCAGGAAGCAGTTGATCAGGTGAGGCCAGGTGGCTTGCATGACATAAGATGCGTGATGTATAACCAGGTGGTGGCTGGTTGGCATCTACACAGGATACAGTCGACTCGTGCAGCATGCGCAGCTGATGTGTCTGCAAGCAAGCAAGGTGTCAAGCTTGTGCAATGAAGCTTATAGCAGTATGGTAAGGTTGTATATGCTGGAGCATGTTGGTGACTCATCAGGCAGCGTGTACAAGCGTCTGCATTTTTGTTCTTGCTGTTCAGGTTGGGCTGCACCTTGCATCAAAGGACTGGAGGATCCGCAGCGATGCGCTGGCAGCGCTGGCGGCAGTAAAAACAGACTGTATATCTTGTGCATGTTGCTGACTCGGCGGATTGCGTCTGTGGCTGCATGCTTGCTGTTCAGGTTGGGCTGCACCTTGCGTCAAAGGACTGGCGGAACCGCAGCGATGCGCTGGCAGCGCTGGCGGCGCTGCTGCCTGCGCTGCCTGAGGTGCCCAATGGTGCACTAGAGGAGCTGCTGGGGTCGCTTGTGGCACGGCTAGCAGACAGCAATGCCAAAGTGAACGTGCAGGCGCTGCAGGTGCGACAATTCTGGTGTAGCAGCTTGTGTATAAAGGAACAGTATGATCTGCAGCAAGAGGTATCATGGGTGCGCATCAACAGCAAGAACGCACCACACAGTGTGTATTTGCCACGTGCTTTCGCACATGCTCTGCCACCTGGCGTGCTCTGTGCTCTGCATCTGCCACCGCAGGTTGTGTCAGATGTGCTACCAGTAATCAAGGCGCGCTGCCTGTTAGTGCTGCCCAGCCTTGTTCAAGCACTGGCCGCTAACCTTGGCAGCACCAATGATCGCGTGCGCAGCGCAGCCGCAACAGCGCTGGATGCTTTGGCTGGCGTTGTAGAGGCGCCGATACTGCTGGGAGGCTTGAGCAGCGTGGTGGTTGGCAGCGGGATGCGGTGCAAGCAGGTGCTGCTGGAGAGGCTGTCGAGCCTGGCACCACAGGTGGGCTGAATTCAAGGAACATAGACCACGCTGCACTGCTGTGCGGGCAGGAGATGTGCATGTTGTTATATGCATATGATGTAGTTCAGGGGTGCAAGCAGGTGCTGCTGGAGAGGCTGTCTAGCCTGGAGCCACAGGTGGGTTGGATTGTGCTTCACCTGCTGCTTTGCACTGCTCTCGCTGTTTCTGTATCATTTTGGCTGCTTGAAAGCTCGAGAAGCACCATGCTGCGCGGGCAGGGTAAGTGCATGTTGTGTGGTACCTGAGCTTTTATGTCAGCGGTGCAAGCAAGGTGCTGCTGGAGAGGCTGTCAAGCCTGGCGCCACAGGTGGGTTGCATCGAAGGCACAATATGGGCCATGCTGCGCGGGCAGGAGATGTGCTGTGTGTGTGTTGTAGTTTGAGCAGCGTGGTGGTTGGCAGCGGGATGCAAAGCAAGCAGGTGCTGCTGGAGAGGCTGTCGAGCCTGGCATCACAGGTGGGTGGAGTTGCTGTTCCGCGCTGCCAGCCAGGCTACCGCTGTGTCTGTATCAAACACAAAAGCCCAAGTTTGTTTTGTCATTTAAAGGCTCGAGATGGACCATGCTGTGCAGGCAGGAATTGTGCTTGTTGTGTGGCATCTGCGTAGTAGTTCAGCGGTGCAAGCAGGTGCTGCTGTAGAGGCTGACTAGCCTGGCATCAC
Source organism: Tetradesmus lagerheimii (assembly GCA_902809745.2). Classification (NCBI taxonomy): domain Eukaryota; kingdom Viridiplantae; phylum Chlorophyta; class Chlorophyceae; order Sphaeropleales; family Scenedesmaceae; genus Tetradesmus; species Tetradesmus lagerheimii. The sequence goes on along the minus strand of CADDIJ020002020.1, from coordinate 47,027 downwards.
TTATGGATCCTGCCTTGACAGATGAAACTTGCCGAATCATATGCCTCGCGTAGAGCATGTGTGATGCATGGCGTGTTGATGCATGCTTGCGAACCACCCTGAGCGGAAGTTTGACCGTCAAACCCAGCACCACATGTGGCTGGTGGGTCCCACTCTCTCCTTGCAGGAAACTCAAGTTTGATTGACAACCACCAGAATCGTTGCATACAAGATGCATTGGGTGCCTAGCACAAGCGCATCTGCAGTTTGCAGACTCTACAGCAGCTCCTCACAGCTGATTGACACTGGTTTGCATGCCGCATTACTCGTACCGCAGGTGTACCGCTACCAGCCGCAGCTAGTCGTCAAGCAGCTGCTGCCTGCAATCTTCTCTATCGCCTTGGAAGCAAAGGGGGACCTGCGGCCAGCAACAGCGCAGCTCCTTGGTGTGCTGGCTCAGCTGATGGGAGGCTCGGCGCTGCTTGCGCAAGCAGCAGGTGTGAGTGCTGCTGTTGAGAGCAGGGTGCTGGACTTCCTGCCTGTGGGTGGTGCTCGGGGCAGTTCATACGCGTGAGCCTGCAGTGGCTGCTGTTGCGCTGGTATTTGGTAGCTGCACCAGCACTTGCAGCATTGCTGGCAGCCTGGCACAGGCTGCTGCTGGCAGCACGGGATTTGTGCTATGTAGGGCAATGCAGGCGGGAGCGTTTTGCAGTACTGCGTCAGTGTGTGCGTGGGTGTTGTCCTTGCAATCTCCTCCCGTCTTGGCTGTAAAACATGTGGGGTGGGACAGGTAGTATGTTGTTTGGTGGCAGATTAGCACAGGCAGCAGAAAGTGTTGTGTTTTGGCAGAGCTGGACATTCTGGGTTGTAGGTATAGGCATGATGCACATGTAGATTTGCGCGATCTTGGGTAGCTAGAGTGAAGTGGAAGCAAGACACCACACTGTTGCAGGTGACAGCAGCAGCTGCTGCTAAAAAGTTATGCAGTCGACAGTGTATGCAGGTCGTAAAGGTTGACACAAAAGTACGCGCAACATCGTTTTTGCCGTCGGTAGATAGAGGGGTTACAAGGTGTGTTCATGCGGCATACGCCACCACAGACACCTGGTAAAATAGGAAGCTGCAAGCAGCTCAGCTCGGGCTGTCACTCTGAGGTTTTAACCCCAGAAAAACCTCTGTGCGTAATGTATGACATTGGTTATGCTAGCATAACCGTCTTCCTTACGACACGTAATTTGGCTGCACTCTGAGAATCTTCGGGCATGAATGCAGTATTCTAATCAGTGTTGGTGACAGCAGTCTATACATCTTCCAGTGTAGAGGGCAGGCTGAACATGCTTCGCTGACTCAGCAAAATGCTGATACAGACGGAAAGGCAGCACATGTGTAAATGAAGAGGTTTGTTACAGGGGTGGGCAAGCTATCGCCCTAGAGCGAGTCACTTACCCCTCTTTCAGCTCACATATCATGAGAACCCGATAGCAAGCCACAAGATTCAACCAAAGTAAAACTCCAGAGGCATCGTGCAGCCCCTACCGAAGAGGTTTGTTACAGCCCCTACCTGAAGAAGAAGAGGGGTTACAGCCCCTACCTCCCCATAAATGAAGAAGAGGGGTTACACGGTGTGCACAGGCAACTACGTTGCAACGAACACCCGAAAATCTGGAACGTCGCAGATGACTCAGCAAAACAGGCTGTCACTCAAGGAGACTCACCCCATAAATGAGAGAGAGAGGTCTGTTACAGGGGTGGGCAAGCTATCGCCCTAGAGCGAGTCACTTGCCCCTCTTTCAGCTCACATATCATGAGAACCCGATAGCAAGCCACAAGATGCAACCAAAGTAAAACTCCAGAGGCATCTTGCAGCCCCTACCTCCCCATAAACCAACAAGTACATGCAGTGCAGCATGTGCGAAGTGCAGCACGAAAAGCAGCAGGGTGCTCAAAGCACAGGGCACAAAACGCACAGGGGAAGGCAGGCATGGTCCAAACAGCAAGCGGGATGCACAATGGTGCTGCTTACCATAGGTGTTTGGCATGATTGCACCAAGGCACCGCTGTACACACCAGACTGCAGCAAGCAGGAGCACGCGGGACCGACAGGAGACACTAAATAAATGTGAGTCTCAGTGTTACTTCAATGAGGTCGGTGTTTTGTATCGATAATACATATGTTCAATCTGTGCTAGGTGTCCCAATGGCATAGTGGTAGCGTGGTGGCGTGTGATCCATGTGAGCGCACGTTCAATTCCTGCTGTTCTCATACGTCAAATACCACGCGCGCGACTTAACCTTAGCCGTCACAGCATGGCGCCTAGCTCTGAATGCTTTCCCCACAGCGGCCCGCATGCAGTTGCCTTCGGCTGCATGTGTTGCGTGTGGTACAGCAGTGCCAGATGCAGGCCATCACTTTTGGCAGTGTACAGTAGCAGTTGCAATCCGTTCTGAAGTTGAGCATCAACTGGTGGCTGCAGGCATGCCCCCCAATGGTGGGCGTGTTGCGTGTTCTGCAGTGTGGCTGGGGTGTTTGCCTCATGTACGGATGCATAGGTTTGTGTGGGATATGGTGTGCTTGGCTGCCATTCATGCTATGAATATTGGCCGTTGTGCAGCGTGGTCTGTGTCTAGAGGTGTGCCTGCAGCTGATGTAGTTACTACAGTGGCTGTTAAAGCAGCCAAGGCAGCCTTTTGGAGTGCATTGGCTGAATTTGCGGCTACAGCACAAGTGCCTAGTTGGGCCAGAACAGCTGATTTGACACAGCAGCCTTTCATATCGTGGCATGTAGTGCTGCAGCAGGGCAATGGACTGAGGGTGGTCAGACGTTAGGTCCGGTCACTAGCTGCGGTCTTGCCTACACATTCCCTTTTTGCTGCTCACTGGTCCTGCCCCGTCCTACTTCCCTGCGTACGCTGCTACGGTGCTTGCAGTACTTCACGTACACAGGTGCCTAGCTGTACACGCTTTATCTGTCGAATCCCTTTGCTTCCTTATTTTCCGTGAGACCTTTTGATCTAATGTGCACACGCTTTTGGTGTGCCAGCCGTGGATGGGCGTATGCTCATGTCATTCACACCATCTGACTATCCACATGGTCATGTTGTGTGGCTAAGCGTAGGCGGGACGATGGGGCGATGCAAACAGTACCCGCTGCCTACTAGTCTACTGACATGGCACTGTGGGTGATCATGTTGGTTTGAGAGTGATCATGTCTTTGACTGCAGTGCCTATTGGTCTCACGTTTCTTAGCTTCGTGGTGAACAGTAGCGACGTAGTCGCGTTTTTTCACCTTGTAACATATTTCTTCTTTTAGCCGTCACAGCCGCAGCCGCAGCAGTAAACCAAGAGCCCTTCTCTTTTGCTGCAGTGGCATGCAGACAGTTCTGGCTGCATGCCCCTGGTGTGTGTGTGAGGCTGATGCTTGTGTTCTGCTGTGGTTTTGCTGTGCTGCTGGCTGTGCTGTTTGTTGTGCTGTTGCTTTTGGGCTGGCATCTGCTGCTTGAGGGTGTTGCAGGCACAGCAGTGCATGCAGGGCAAAAGCACATCATTTATAGGTTCCAGGATGGGGCTGCTCAGAGTAGTTGGCAGGCATCCTGCTGTTGAAGCTGCTGTGTTTGTTTGGCATGCAAAAAGAGGCATTTTCAGGCCATCTCCAGGCTGCTGGTGATGGCATTTTCTGTGCTATGCTGGGTCATGATGGCTGACTCAGTTTCATCTGTGCAGCTAGGATCTTGAAGTAGACATGCATGGCATTGCTGTCCTAGCTCTGCTTCAGAACATGTGAATGTTTGGTATGTCTGCTGTTGCAGACTTGCTGTAAAACACCCAATTTGACCATTACTTTTGTGTCAACCTTTGAACCAAACATTGGAGAGGGCTGGTTTCTGCATGTGACAAGATGCAGTTGAGATTGTGGCATCAATGCAACCTATGGGCTGACCTGTCTGCCTCAAAGATGTGCCTGCCATTCATTTGGCTGTTTAGTCACAAAATGCTGCTGCAGCAGCTTGCAGGAAATCCAGGCTTTTCAGCATGGCCACTGCACTGGTGCTGAATTGATGCAAAATGGTTCCAGTTCACTTTCATCCCCTTGCTGAATGAATCTGTCTCCAGCCTTCCAGTATGTTGGCACCTAGTGTGTGGGGTCTGCCAGCATGTGCTCAGTTTGTGCCTGCCTGCAGTGTGGCAGCAGCATCTGGCCTGATTAGGCCTACAAAGCAGTAGTTTGAGTATGCCAAGTTCATTGCAGCTGTACATGGCTTGAATGTAAGCTCTGTGCTGCTAAAATCGCTGTAAATTAACAAGAAAGACTTGTATTTGAAAGTTATTTGCTCAGGATTATGGCATGTTGATTTTTCAGGCAATGCCTTCAGGGTGACTCCAATGCAGGATCCAGCCTGGCTGCCTGCGCCCTTGTCACCAGTGGAGACTGTCAGGCCAGTACATCGTGAAGCGGTGACTACAGCTCGCATACGTTACGTAAAGCTGTTTGTATTGACGTATTCTTTGTGTTAAAGCTCGCCGTTTTGTCTAAACGCGTAGCTATGGTAAGAACATTGTCACAGTGACCCTTCAGCTGCTGCTGCTGCTGCTATTCATGGTCGCTCGACACAGCAGCACGATAGCTCAAGAGTTGCACATTGACAAGATGGCTAAGAGGCGCACGGCTGCTGAACTTGAAATCAAACGCCAGGCTACTCTCTCTGCCCTCAAAGCCAAGAAGTTCGACGTGGCAGCAGTAGCGCGAGTTCTCGGTTATCCCACTCGATACATCAAGGCACAGCTAGTCAAGTACAAAAAGCGTGGATCCGTGTCTGCATTGCCACGTTCAGGCCGCCCCAAGGCACTCAATGCAGCCCAGGTGAAAGCAGCAGCAGCAGCAGTGCTGGAACACCAGTCAGCAGCAAAGGCAGCAGCAGCACTTAAGCAGCAGGGCACCATAGCTAGCAGCATCTGCACTCAGACCGTGCTCAGGGCAGTCAAGAATGTGTTAGACTTTGCGCCAGTGCAGCAGCAGCCCATCTTAACCAGCGCAACTAAGCAGAAGCGCACTGCGATCTGTCAGCAGCAGCATGACAGTGACCGCATCATAGCCATCGACAGCACCATCCTCACCCTGAGCTCCACCCCACGCCGGCACAAGAAGTGGGTCGAGAAGGGCACCAAGCCAGTTGCCTGCAAGCCTGTCAAGGGCAAGCAGTTGCATGTGTATGCTGGCGTAACCAAGTATGGTGACACCCATCTCATCCGCGTCACTGGCAGCACAGGGCACCCCAAGAAGTACTTCAAGTATGACAAGAAGCTGAAGGTGAAGGTGCAGCACACTGGTGTGGGTGCAGAGGAGTTCAAGGATGTGCTGTGGGAGGAGCTGCAGCCCGGTGCGGGCGGAGATTTTCAGTGCAGCAGGTGTGCATGATTGGGTGTACTTGCTTGATGGTGCTAGTCCGCACACGGCTGGCAGCACTATTGAATTCATGAGCCTTAACGGCATACGCATCATTGCAGACTGGCCGCCTTACTCGCCAGACCTGAACCCCATTGAAAATGCATGGGCTTGGCTCAAGCAGCAGCTGTATGCACAGCAGTATGCTAGCCTGGATGAGATGTGGCAAGCAGCGCAGACCATTTGGGCTTCCATGCCGCTGTCCATGTGCCAAAACCTGATGGACAGCATTGCCACCAGGAAGGCAGTTTGCATTGCACGCAGGGGCGGTCACACTGGCTACTAGTAGGGTTGTGCCGAGCAGCATGTATGTCCAAGGTTGAGCTTTGCATGGTGGCGGCAGCGCAGCGCTTGTGTTTCAGGGTTTTGGGGCAAATTACAAGGAAGCACTGCCTGCCATAGAAAGCCGCATGTCTTGGCCAACTACATGTGTGTTGATTTCTACAGTATAGGAGCAGTGGGTGCACAGGAGACACTGTTTTTCTCCAGGAGATGTTATGTTTTTAAGTTCTGGCTGCACTCATTCTGTTGCTCACTGACTTGGGAGGTTCAAGTGTTGCAGCCACAACTGCTGTGGGAGCATTGCAGAGCCATGTTGCAGTGACAAAAGGGAACTCAGTAGCTGTGTGTGAGCACGGTGACATCAAACTGCTCACCTACTAGGCATGAGCAGACGATGCTGGCCATTGCACACGGTTGGCGCTGCAGTGTAGTATCATGTGACTCATTGTGGGGCTTCCTGCCTGCTGTGGGTCCATGCAATATCATGCAGTGATATCTGCTTGCCAGCGGTGCCGTTACACCGCAACGCAGTGCATAGTACTTTAAACGATAACACGTTGCTCGCCTGCCAGTGGGAGCTGTGTGTGTTGTCCTGTGTCTGGCCGTCACGATATTTTTTAGAGAGTGGAAGTTACACGTAGGCCGTTCGCCATCTCAGATGGCATGCACCACACAAAGTGAACGCAATCTTGCGCCAAAAAGGGAGATTGAAGCAACTTTGAAGCCAAAATAGTCCTAGTCTCTCGATCAGGATTGTACAAGGCATAAGCTGGCACACCTAAAAGTGTGCTTTATATGAGAGCTGGTCTGACTAGCGTGTGACACGAATGTTGTCAGTGCTTAGGTGATGTCTTTATTCAAGTTGTATTTGTGGTAAGGTGTTTGTTGAAGCTGCTGCACACTCTTCATGATCATTGCCTGTGTTTTATACGATGTGACAATCAGTGCAGTTCATGCTCATTAGCGGATGTGTGCCACGTGTTGTTCCTATCCCTACAGGGGAGTCTTCTGGATCTTACCGGGGTGGGTGCTGTAGCATCCTCAGCCGCCATCTATCATGTAGCCGTTGGACACGGCTGCCAGCTGCACACAGATCTGTTTGACGCCTTCTCTTTTGTTAGTGCGCGTCGTGATTTCATTGTGTTTTGACACCTGAGGTGGTGCCCCAAGCCCAGCTGCAAGCAGTGAGCACTGTCAGGCTGACACAACAGCTCAATACTACCGAATTAGCGAGTAGCTATGTGCATGCCATGCAGGAAGTTGGCTCGGATCTGCTGCTGGCGTTTTGCAGAGAACATGTAAAGGTCAACTTATGTTGTGATTGAGCCGCTATGTTGTTAACACGCATTGTGTGCTGTGCAAAGTGTGGCTGTTATAGCCTACACTGTTGAACAGTGCAGGGTTGGTGCCAGCCTGGCATATGCGTATTGTGCACCGTCCCGCCGCAAGTGGGCCAGCGAAAAATGCCGGAAGCCATCATGGCTTGTCGCCAGCATTTACGCAGTGCGTGCCTTGACAGCCCTCAGTGACTGGGCAGCTGCCCTGCAGCCCAGCTGGGCTGCAGCCCCGACAGCTGGAAATACGATCAACCTTCGGTACAGTTCGATGCTGTGAGAACCTATGCCTTATATGCTGGCGACAAGTGATCTAGTGTCACTACGCAGACATCATTGACTGGTCAGTGACCTGGACTGGCAGCGGGTAACACCCGCACAGTACTGCACTAGTGCAGTACCTGCTGCTGTACCTGTTGCACTGTGCTGTCTGCCTAACCCCTGCCCCCTTGCAGAATGAGACGGGGAGGTCTTGGTGCTGCACCCCCCGCGAAACAACAACGGAAGATTCAAACGGGTATATGTCACTGCTCACTGCTCAGGTTTAGTCACCCGCATGTTGGGCATGCGGTCAGGTATCCCCTGCCGGTGCGCTGGTATCAATTTCGGTGAGCCCTCATTAAACTATCGCGATTTCGAAGTGGTGCCTAACCACGACTGGTCTACTTCTGCTGGCTTCTTTTGGTGCCTTGATTTGGTACCCGGTCACATCAAAGCTCTCGTCACGGCGTAACAAAAAACACATCATTTACTGCTCAACTTTGAGTCTGCATAGCTTTTGGATCGCTCAACGGTAATCTGCGAGTCATCAACCTGCATATCGAGCAGCTCAGCGTAAGAGGACCAGCAAACCACCACCAGCTCTATATAGGCTCTTTGAGTTCAAAATATAGCCTTGGGACGGATCAGTGTGCTGGATGGGCACAAGGTGAGGCACGAACAGCAGCAAATGTTCAGCCAGCAACAACTTGTTCAAAATCAATACACCGTTGCACACTGTGAACGCCTTAATGCTTTCCTCAGGTTTCCATGCCACCGGCATCTGCGGCCGGTGCATGTCAGAGCTCGAGCTTGCAAGCTGAGCTGGCTAGGGTCATGCAGCAGCTGCCTACTGCTGTACCTGGCTGGTTTGAGCTGCCTGCTACTCATACGAGGTGGACATGGCGCTCTCACATCACTAAGTTATAAAACGATCAAACAACCAGTGAATTTGAACAATGTCTTGACCCTCTCAGCAGCTGGGCAGGCAATGATGACTAGCAGGCCTGAACAGTCACTATAAGCAGCGACAGGATGTAAGCAGCAACAGGATGTCTGACCGCACACAACCACAGCAACCACAGCAGCCGTCCCGAATGTTAGCAGCGTGCTACAGGCATCAATACACGCATCATGCTGCAGCTGTCCTGCAAATTTGAAGGTAGAGTAACGGGCAAGTGCCATTGCTGCTGTTCCTGCAGGAGCGGCATCCCAGGTGGCGTGCGGCGCAGTCAACAACTGCGACCCACAGACAGAGCAGTGTGAACCCATCACAGGGGTTTGCTGGTGAGTGGCTGTTCTGTCATTGCAGCAGCAGCAGCAGCAGCGTGACCTTGAGCTGCAGCAGCAGCAGCAGCAGGGGCAGCAGTGTCACTGCATCCCAGGGACCAGCTGGTGGCGGCGCTGTTGTGCAATTGCAGCAGCAGCAGCAGCCAGGCCGCCAGCCAGGCTCCAGGGCGTGTTTCTGCAGACATGTCTCCAAAGCAAAACAGTGTGCAGCAGCAGCTGCACGTACACGTAGCAGCTGATCAACCAGCAGGCAGTAGCTCCCACAATAGTTCGTCTGCAAAGCAGCAGCTGTGTGTACTATGCACGGCCATGCTTGTAAGCACGACCATGCTTGAATGAGATGGCAGTGCTGACGTGGACTGCATGCTGCTGCTTGTGTCTGCTGCTGCAGTGCGATAGGAGCAGTGTCGGCTGTTGGGGGCTGCTGCCCCGAAGGACAGGCAGCAGTTGGCAACATCTGCTGGTGAGGCCTTGCTGTGCCTGATGCTGTGTTATGCTACTGTGCTGTGCTACTATAATACACTGTCATGCTACTGTAACATACTGTTATGCTGTTATCCTACCATAACATACTGATATGCTGCTGTAACTAGTCTGTCTGACAGCTGTGCACCCGGGGACCCATGCCTGTTTGCTACCTAGCTTCAGAGCCGCACAGCTGCTCAGCGCACAGCTTGCTAGGTCTATACACCAGACGTGCTGTTCCCCATCCGTACTGCTGCTGCTGCTGCTGTGCAGTGCCCGTGGCCTGCTGTGTGGACTGCCAGGCTCTCAGACGTGCTGTCAGTCGCCCAACATCTGCGTAGGCGGCACACAATGCATCAACATTGGTAGCGGTGCCAGCAGCATGTTTACACCAGATCAGCTTGCAACGCAGCAGCAGCTGCAGGCAGCGACGCCGGAGTGCCAGGGGGACACCATTTTGATTAACGGGCGCTGCTGTGCCCCTGGCAGCGTCTGCAACGGTGGGTGCTGTGAGATGTGTTGCAGTAGCTGGTGGTTGACATGTAGGTCCCATGGGTTGAACAAATATTGTGTGCGTTGCGGGCAACTGCAACTGCAGCAGCACTGACAACCAATGCAGAGCATTTGCCAAGTGCTGGGCGATCTGACTGCCGTCTAAACTTGCTGTCCCGGTATGCCAATCATGAGTGCATGTGTGTTCTGTTGTTGCATCGCAGGCAACTGCTGCAGCAGCACGGAGACTTGCTTCACAGGCCGCACTTGCTGTAACCCGGTGCAGCAGTGCGGCACCAGCTGCTGTCCCACAGGTCAGGTCTGCCTGGGAGGTAGCAGCTGCTGCCCCAGCAGCCAGGTCTGCAGCAACGTGTGCTGGTGAGTTGCCTGGAGAGCGATATAGTCATGTGACTGGCCACCGCTACTGGTTGCATACAATTCTGTTGTTGGTTGTTTGTCTGTATTTTTCGTCAGGAAGCCCCAGCAGCCAGGTCTGCAGCAACGACGTGTGCTGGTGAGTGGGCTGTGTACGTTAAACTGCCTGTCGTGTTGGGATGAATGTGGTGGGAGCACCAACGAAACACATTGTTGGGATGAATGTGGTGGGAGCACCAACGAAACACATTGTTGGGATGAATGTGGTGGGAGCACCAACGAAACACATGTAAAGCAACAAAGACCATATGTGAATCACACCTTTGATCCCACTTTAGACAGAGACTTGCTCCCAGTCAGAGCTTCATCTAATGTGCAGCAGTGCGGCACCAGCCACAGGGCAGGTCTGCTTGGGAGGTAGCAGCTGCTGCCCCAACTGCCAAGTCTACAGCAATGACGTGTGCTGGTGAGTTGTTTGAACAGCAATTTACTCGTGTAAGTTGCTACCGCTGCTGGTTGCATACAGTTGTGTTGTTGGTTGATGGTCTGTATTTTGTCATCAGGAAGCCCCAGCAGCCAGGTCTACAGCAACGACGTGTGCTGGTGAGTGGGCTGCGCATTTGTTAGGCTGTGTCAGTTACGTAGGGATAAAGATGCTAGCCGCACCATATGCATGGAGGTAGCAGCTGCTGCCCCAGCAGCCAGGTCTGCAGCAATGACGTGTGCTGGTGAGTTGCTTGAAAAGCAATTCAGGTGTGCGACTGGCTACTGCTACTGGTTGCATACAGTTCTGTTGTTGGTTGTTTGTCCGTATGTTTCTATCAGGAAGCCCCAGCAGCCAGGTCTGCAGCAATGACATGTGCTGGTGAGTGGGCTGCGCGTTAGACTGCCTGTCGCGTGGGAGTGAACGCGGCAGCCGCACCACATGTAACACATGTAAGGAAGCAGAAGTCCATCCTGCTTTGGTAAGAGACTCGCCTGACCCTGCCACTTGCTGCCCGTGCGCCTACTTGTATGCATGTTGTGCACACTTCCGTCATTGCAGCCCATCCGGCACGCAATGCGTCAGCGGCCAGTGCTGCCCCAACACCGGCGTGTGTGGCTCCTCATCAGCCCTCACCTGCTGCCAGTTGCTGCCTGCCTTCCCCCCTCTGCACCTGCTGGGCAACACACGCAGCCCATCTGGCACGCAGTGCGTCAGCGGCCAGTGCTGCCCCAACACCGGCGTGTGTGGCTCCTCATCAGCCCTCACCTGCTGCTCCAGCCCTGCCACTTGCTGCCTGCCTGCCCGCATGCCTCTGCACTTACTGTGCATCACGCAGCCCATCCGGCTCCTCATCAGTTCTGACTTACTGCTGCCCTGCCACTTGCTGCCTGTATGCCTCTGCTTGTGTACCTGCCTTGCAACACACGCAGCCCATCTGGCACGCAGTGCGTCAGCGGCCAGTGCTGCCCCAACACCGGCGTGTGTGGCTCCTCATCAGCCCTCACCTGCTGCTCCAGCCCTGCCACTTGCTGCCTGCCTGCCCGCATGCCTCTGCACTTACTGTGCATCACGCAGCCCATCCGGCTCCTCATCAGTTCTGACTTACTGCTGCCCTGCCACTTGCTGCCTGTATGCCTCTGCTTGTGTACCTGCCTTGCAACACACGCAGCCCATCTGGCACGCAGTGCGTCAACGGCCAGTGCTGCCCCAACACCGGCGTATGCGGCTCCTCATCAGCCCTCACCTGCTGCCAGTTGCTGCCTGCCTTCCCGCCTGTCTGCCCGCCTCTGCACCTGCAATGCAACACATGCAGCCCATCGAGCTCCACAAAAGTTCTGACTCGCTGTTGCCCTGCCACTTGCTGCCTGTCTGCCCTCTGCTTGTACGCCTTCTTTGCACCACGCAGCCCATCCGGCACACAATGCGTCAACGGCCAGTGCTGCCCCAACACTGGCGTCTGTGGCTCATCATCAGCCCTCACCTGCTGCTCCACCCAACAGCAGTGCGACCCAATTGGGGGCCAGTGCTGCCTAATCGGCGGTGTATTACCAGGTGGCGGCTGCTGCACACCAAACAACGTGTGTGGGCCCAACTGTTGCCAGCAAGGCCAGCAGTGCTTGAACGCGAACACGTGCTGCAACTCGCGGGATGTCTGTGGCGGCAATGTGTGCTGCCAGGCTGGGCAGACGTGCTTGGAGAATGCTGTCTGCTGCAATGCGGGACAGGTGAGAGGCTGTCTGAAGCTTTGTGACAGGTCCGGCTTGTAAGGTTATACGGTGGCTTGCAAATGCTTCGTTATGTTATTGGGGTTGCAGTGGGCTTCGTCTGCTGCTGCATATGCATGGTAGGTGCGGGGAGTATGTGCAATGCGGGACAGGTGAGCGGCTGTTTGGTGGACGTGTAGCAGCAGGCTGGCTTGCAAGGATGCAGTGCGACAGCTTGCGCATGCTGTGTTGTGTGATTGGGGGTTTATTTTGCAGTAAGCAAGTGTGCTGTCAGTTGCGAAGCTCTGCATGCTGCTGCATATGCATGGTGGGTAAGTGGAGCTTCCTTCAAACAACTGACTCTCGTGCTGCTGCTGCTGCTGCTGTCCCCGCAGGTCCTGTGCTCCGGCAGCTGCTGCTCTGGCAAGTGCGTGGCAGGCGTATGCTGCGATCCCAGCCTCGTGTGTGGCAGCACCTGCTGCTCAGCTGGCCAGCAGTGCATGAACGGCAATATGTGCTGCGCAGCAGGGCAGGTGTGCGGCAGCACGTGCTGTCCTTCGGGCAACACGTGCATCAACAACCAGTGCGCGCCCGTGGGCAGTACACCGTGCGGCGGCTCGATATGCGGACCAGGTGAGAGCGGCAGATCTGTCTCAGCAGCAAAAACGGGCTTGCATATAAGTATGATGGGGCGCAGTGCACCTGTTCCTGAGAAATGAACCATTTTTAGCCTCTGTTGAGCACAGTATGAGCGTGTGCAGTGTGCGCAGTTGGCAGTGCGCTCTGTTGTTAGTGCTGAGTGCGATAGCATTTGCATTCAACCTAGGCAGCACAACTTGCGGCGGCTCAGTATGCGGACCAGATGAAAACGGCAGGAGGCAGTGGAGTGAAGTGCAGTGAAGTCTGCTACTTTGAACAGCGAGATACGTCAACATCAGTTCAGCTCTGTGGTGTTGTGGTTGTTGTACGGGCAGTGTTGCAATGCCTTTGAGCAGGGCAGCACTTCCAACACATCTGCTTGGGTAGTGTGAATTGAGGCGATATCAATTTCACATGTGTCGCTGCTTGCTGCTCGTTGCTGCTGCTGCTGCAGGCCAGTTTTGTGCCGGCAACCAGTGCTGCCCATCTGGCACCACCATGTGCGGCAGCTCCTGCTGCAACTCAGGTAGGCGGCGGCTGGTGGGGGGGGGAGATTTGACTGCAGTGCAGCACCAGGATCAGTCCGTGCAATGTATAACGCCTGTAGGCTACCTGCAAGCTCACAGCATGCCAGAATCAAGTTTCCCTCAGTGTATCGGTGGCCTTGCTGCTGCTTTTTTGCTGGTGATTCTAGGGTTGCCAGCGTCATAGCTTGCGTTTGGCTTGTTGTTTTTGTGTGGTTCAAGTGTTGCGCGTGTGCATGTTTGCAGGCAGTTGCACAAAATGTAAACATAAGTGTTGCGCCATCTGCATGTCTAATCTACCTCAACTAGCTCGCCCTAATTGCGCGTTCCTTTCTGCGGTCTCCTTTCTTATCGCTTGCAGGCAACTGCATCAACGGCGTGTGCGCATCCTCCGGCTCCTTGTCCTGTGGCGGCACCATCTGCTCGTCCAATGCACCTCAACCAACTTTATATCTTCTGCGTGCTCTTCTCTTTATCTGCAGGCAACTGCATCAATGGGGTCTGCGCGTCCTCCGGCTCATTTTCCTGTGGCGGCACCATCTGCTCATCGGGCGCACCCCAACCAACTGCATCATGTGCTTGCTCCCGTCTTTTGTATCTGCAGGCAACTGCATCAACGGCGTGTGCGCATCCTCCGGCTCCTTCTCATGTGGCGGCACCATCTGCTCCCCCGGTGCACAGTGCTGCGGCAGTGTGTGCTGTGCTGGCGGCCAAACCTGTGGCCCCAACAACCAGTGCTGTAGCCCTGGGCAGTGGGGCTGCGGGGGCAACAACGGCTGGAACACCAACCCGTATGGCGTCAACACGGGGTGGAATGGTAACCCTTGGGGGCGAGGGGGGGTGCGGCCGGGGTGGGGGTGGGGACGGCATCTGTTGGCGGTTGATGAACAGCAGCAGCAGGGTCCGGTTGGTGTGCATACACATCAGCAGGGGCTTCTGGGGAGGCAGCTGCTGCTAGAAAGTCAAGAGATCGAGCGGCAGGCGCAGGTGCATTTGGACAGGGATGAGCAGGAGAGCTGAGTGTGCTGCTGCTGCTGCTGCTGCTGGTGCGCTGTTGTAAAAGTGGTGCTGATTGTGTGTTATGCAGCGCACTGCTGGGTGAGATGTCTGTTCAGCTGTGTTGTTCTGCCATTAGCTGTAAGCAGCGCAGCAGCAGATGCGTGATCGACTACTGCTGCTTTTATGATGTTATTTGACTTGACGTGCTAACCAGATGCTTGTTCTTCCTACACTGTTCAAGAATCTGTTGCGTTGAGAGATGTACATGCACGTGACTCTGCCACAGCCGCAAAATGTGATCTAGCCTTTTATTCTTTATTTGTAAACATGCCAGGATCTCGACACGTTGACGTGATGATCTTGAATGCGCGCTTGGTCAATCGCACTGTTCTGGAAGCAGTCGCGTGGGGGTGTGTACATGCACGTCACCCTGCTTATGTTATGTTATATAACAAGTTTGACTGAGATTTTACTTCTGGAAGGATGACAGTGCCAGTGACCACTATTGTATCTGGACCCAATTAGTCCAAATCTCGCTCAGCACACCATTAATAGGATGTGTTCCTTGGATGCACGTCTTGTATTGCAGCAAGCCACAGAGCTCTGTGTTGATTACAGCATGCACATGTGCTCGTGGCTGGTGCTTGCTGCGTTGCACAGTGCAGTCGCCTGGCGTGTTGCCTGCTGTGGAGGAGATGCTGTGACTACAGTTGTGCGGCAGTGCATGCAGAAAACAGACGTTCTGCAGCACTGGGTGGGTTGGTTGCTGTTGTTGACGTGTCTGGTGGGTATCAATTGGAGGTGTGCCGCGTGTCAGCACCAGCAGCATTTGTTTGACGGCAACTGTGGCAGCCTGGTGTGTGATGGGGCATAGGGCGCAAGCGCTGGAACGTGTCAGCATGGATTAAGCAGTGGTTGGGCAGTCGCCTACAGGCTCCGTTGTGTCCAACGCTGCTGCCAGTGCATCCTATTTGCAATTGCAGATTTGCTTATCTGTTGTCAGATGTTGCCGGGTTGCACTTGTTAGCCGGAGGGTTGGCTTGTTGAAGCACCCAGTTCAACAGCATGCATTGGTGTTGTACTCAATCGTATCCCCTTGCAAGAATGGCATCTTGTGCCTGCAATGTGCTTGAGCTTGCGTCTCATACAGCTATGAGGGCCGGCTGTGCTGCGGTGCAAGGCAACCGCCTGTTTTACGCGTACAGGTTGACTGAGTTGAGGGTGTGAGGCTTGCCTTTGTTTGACAGCAGCTGATCATCTGTTGGGAGCTTGGCCTTACGTCTCTTTTGAACGGTTCATATGGCCGTTCTGTACATGTGCACAGTACAATTGTCAGACATCGAGGGCGGCACACCATGTGTCCTGAGCTGCCGATTTAGGTCCTTTAAAAGCACATATTGACGTTGTGAACATCGCAGAGCACTTCCTGCTGCACTGTTCATCACTTTTCAGCCAAACCCTGCTTGTCAAGGACAATTGGCTTTCGGCTGCGTAGGCTCACGGTGGCCACGCTGCTGTCACCAAACACACCTAAAAGGACTGTCGTAACTTCAAGCGCGGCAGCATAGCCCACCATGCTCCGGTGGCGGTGATCAGTGCTGCCCTGTACAAGGTCGAGTGTGCCGAATCTGTTCACTGTAGCATGGGCGTAGCTTGCAGCTCTTACCGTTATGATCAAACATCACTGACGTCCCACGCTGCGTAAATCAGCGCTGGAACGACAACGGTGGAAAGCACAGTATGGCTTTTGAAGCATATGAGCCCAGCGTGGTTGTAGACGAGTTCGCTCGCAAGATCGACTCCATATGCGTTTGGGAAGACACACTGATAGCTGGACTCAGCGATGGCAGCCTGCTGTTCTTTCAAGAGCAGCAGCAGGGCAGTGAGCAGGGCTCTGGCAGGGTGCTTAGCTCCTGGCAAGTCACTCGCGTGCAGAAGAACTTCGGCAAACGCGGAGTTCAGCAGCTGCAAGCTCTTGACAAGCAGCCTTATCTGCTGAGCTTGTCAGGTGGGCAGGCAGGCCCAGCAGCAGCAGCAGCATAGGCTTTGCAGGAGCAGCAGTAGCAACAGCAGTAGCAGCTGCCTACACACCAGCAGGACACAACGCCAGTTCTTCCTTCCGTAGTTGGAGCGAGTCACAACCCACAGTGATGAACACCAGCAATGTAAAATGACTGAGCTGCAGTTGCAGCACAAGCGGTTGAAGCATCTACTACACTGCTACAGCTTGCTGCAGTTCTGCAGCTTGCCACTTCAGCCAATTCCAGCCAGTGTCGAACAGCCATTATGTACAGCACATAGCAACGCTGCTTACTACTTCATCCAATCAGTGCTAGTGCACGCCGCGTGTGCAACATCACGTGCTGCAGCAGCGCTTGCTAGCCCCACCTTCTAATATCAGGAGAATGCTTGAGCAGTGTGTGCCGCTGCTGCTCAAGATGTTGCTGTGACGCCTCTACAAATTTTTCTGCCGTTGCCGCTGCTGTTGCTGCTGCTGCTGCTGCTGCTGCAGATGACGGTGTGCAGCTGCACAGCCTGCCTGAGCTGCGGTTGGTTTCGACGGCAAGCCGCACTGCACGCGGCGCAGCAGCGTTTGCATGGGACGATGCGCGCCAGCTGCTGGTCACAGCATGGCGCAAGAAGGTGTGTGTACATCAGCAGCAAAACTACATGAAGTGTTTTGTCAGGTGCATGTTTGGTTGGTTGTTTGATGGCGTGGAACAGATGCACGGCAGCTGCTGGGATTGGGGTCCACAGCGCGACTGAAGCAGCTGCACAGAGCACACCAGCAGCAGCTGCAGCAGCATCAACATGTAGCGTATTGGTCCATCGTGTGTACAGCTGCTGAAGTTCAATGCTTGAGACGAAGGCAGCAGTAAATGCTCGGTCTTAGGGTTCATGTGGGTCGAGCTGCTGGTTACAGCATTGCAAACAATTGTGCGCAGAGCACAGCAGCAGCAGCAGCAGCAGCTGTAGAATTTGTCGTGGAAGCAGTCACACCTACACAGTAGTCGCACTTGATCAGTCCTCTTTGCTCACACCCCTGGTCACTCTTTTCTGCTGTTGCCAGGTCATCAGCCACCAGCTTGACAGCAGTCACACTTTCCTGGAGATGACGGAGTATGAGCTGCCTGAGCCGCCCAGCTGCATCACCTGGGTGGGCAGCAACATTCTGCTCGGTGAGTGAGTGGGGGCACCAACTCTAAAACGTCTTATTTCAGAAGAGCAACACGCAGAAGCAGCAGCAGCAGCAGCAGACTTGCTGATTAGCTGCAGTGTCAGCAGCAGCTCAGGCATGGGTGGGCAGCAGCATTCTGCTCAGTGAGTGACGGCAACAATATAACAACATACAGAAGCAGCAGCAGCAGCAGCACTGTTTGCTGCATTGGCAGCAGCACAGGCAGCTGCAACAGCTGGGTGGGCAGCAACACACCACTGGCTGACTTGTGCAGGGGTGACAAAAGCAGCCAGCAGCAGCAGCAGGTGCTGGTGTTGGTGCAGCACTGCCAGCCTGCCGCGGCTGCTGAACGGATGGGAGCTGAATAGAGCTAGTCACGTCGCGTGTTGCTTATGTTGCTTATGTTGCTTATGTGTTGTGCTGCCTCAACTAGCAACACAAAGAGCAGATGAGCACCTGCATGCAGGTCATATATTATGCCACCTGCAGGTGGCCCGAAAAGCTCCTGGCTGGTTGTTGCACCTGCAGCCAGCCAGCCGGTGAGAGCACTTTCAAGCCAATCGCCAAATCCACTCTTGCTCATTGCTTGTGCCATTCCGTTAATGTCATCCTTGTTACAAACATCTGTTACACAATTGTTGTGGGTTGCAGGCGGGGCCAAAGAGCTACTGGCTGATCGTGCCTGCAGCCGCCCAGCCAGTGGAGGTGCTGCCAGGGCAGCTGCTAAAATCTGTCATTTTAATAATAATAATAATCAATCCTTGTAAGCCATACCTTTCGGCATCGGCAACCGCGCCTCACCCACTGGGGAGGCGGAAAGCAGACTGATTATTCTCTCTATTTTCGGTGTAAGGTAGACCACCCAGACCCTTACACCCCTTCCTAGGCAGCATGTGGGAATCACCCATACGGTGGACTGCATACCTAGCAGGGCCGGTGTGTATATAGCCAGCAATCGACGGAGTCCTGCGGAGAGTCGCGAGGACATTAGCAGCATCCTTTCTTCGGCTTTCGCCGACTGTATCCCTGAGTCCAGGGACATACTGCTTAGGCTCAGAATCGAACCTGCAACCTTTCGGCCACTGTTCGTCCGTCATCACCACTGCGCCACGTGTTTAACGTCCCGCCGGACAAAATCTGTCATTTTGTAACATGTTATGTTATGTCACTTTCAATTCATGCCATCTGCAGGCGGGCTGATGAGCTACTGGCTGATCGTGCCTGCAGCTGCCCAGCCAGTGGAGGTGCTACCAGGGCAGGTGATGACAATGTGTCATATGTAACATGTGATGTTATGTTACTTCAAAGTCATGCCGTCTGCAGGTGGGCCGAAGAGCTACTGGCTGATCGTGCCTGCAGCTGCCCAGCCAGTGGAGGTGCTGCTAGGCCAGCTCCTAGCAACGTGTCACTTTGAAACATGTTAAGCTATGTCACTCTTTATTCATGCAATCTGCAGGTGGGCCAAAGAGCTACGGTTGATCGTGCTTGCTGCAGCCCAGCCAGTTGAGGTGCTACCGGGGCAGGTGATGACAATGCATCACTTTGTGACATGTTATGTTACTTTCAAATCATGCCATCTGCAGGCGGGCCCAAGAGCTACTGGCTGATTGTGCCTGCAGCAGCCCAGCCAGTGGAGGTGCTACCAGGGCAGCTCATAACAATGTGTCACTTTGTAACATGTTGCCTGAGGACATTCGAATTGTGCCGTCTGCAGATGGGCCGAAGAGCTACTGGCTGATTGTGCCTGCAGCCAGCCAGCCAGTGGAGGTGCTACCGAGGCAGGTGATGATAATCTGTCACTTTGCAACATGTGATGTTACTTTCCCCATCTGCAGGTGGGCCGAAGAGCTACTGGCTAATCGCACCTGCAGCTGCCCAGCCAGTGGAGGTGCTGCCAGGGCAGCTAATTATACTGTGTCACTTTGTCACATGTTATGTCACTTTCAAACAATGCCATCTGCAGCTGAGGCAAAGAGCTACTGGCTGATCGTGCCTGCAGCCAGCCAGCCAGTGAGAGCACCTCCAAGCCAGTTGCCAGAACTACTCTTGCTCTATTGCTGATCATAATCTCAATCATGTTTTCATTTCTTCACATTGTACAAACATGCAGGCGGTCCGAAGAGCTACTGGCTGATTGTGCCTGCAGCCGCCCAGCCAGTGGAGGTGCTACCGGGGCACCTTATAACAAAGTGTCACTTTGTAACATGTTATGTTGCTTTCAAATCATGCCATCTGCAGGCGGGCCGAAGAGCTACTGGCTGATTGTGCCTGCAGCCAGCCAGCCAGCCAGTGGAGGTGCTGCCAGGGCAGGTGATGATGATGGGTCACTTTGCAACGTGTTATTTCACCTTCAAATCATGCCATCTGCAGGCGGGCCGAAGAGCTACTGGCTGATTGTGCCTGCAGCTGCCCAGCCAGTGGAGGTGCTGCCAGGGCAGGTGATGACAACTGTCAATTTGTAACATGTTATGTTATGTTACTTTCGTACCATGCCATCTGCAGGTGGGCCGAAGAGCTACTGGCTGATTGTGCCTGCAGCGGCCCAGCCAGTGGAGGTGCTGCCAGGGCAGGTGATGATGATCTACCCTGCTGTGCAGCCACAGCTGCTGTTTGCAGCGGGAGCAAGCCATGCTCCTGTCATGACGCGCCTTGCTTCAGGTGTGTTGGGTTTTATGGGTCGGGGTTTCAGATCGGTAGTTGTGCCTTGCCGCAGCTGCTGTTTGCAGCGGGGTCCAGCCATGCTCCTGTCATGACGCGGCTTGCGTCAGGTGCGTCAGGGTTTCGGCGTCAGGGGTTTTAGGCCAGGGTTTTTGCCCTGGGGTTTTGCCGGCAGGCAGGTCTGAGCTGCCTTGGCTGTTGTTACGCATCGGCAGCGCACAAGTTCACCGAGGAATTCAGCCATTTCAGCATGTACATTCATCGGTGTGTTATCATGCAAGCACAATGCGGACCGCACTGGCACTAGATAGATGTTCACAGATCCTAATGCACGCACAACTCCGTACGGCCTGTGGCATGCCCGCCGTCATGACGCGGCCTGCTTCAAGTGGGGTTTGTTATAAGGTGTTTTAGTGCTTTGTCTCGCGCATGTGCACACATGAGGTTACGCCATTGCGCCGTCATCAACTCTGTCTTGCTTCACATGATCAGCATCGGCTGCCGTGCATTGGCAATGCTCAACTGCACATACAGACATCATGCTTCCGTGCGTATATTCTGTTCCTGTTATTCTTCCTCATAACGTTTCTGCTGTTCGCGTGTCTGTTTGCCAAATGCAGGCGAAGCGTTAGTCACGAAGGACTCCGTCAGTTACTTTTTGGGCCCTGACGGCAAGCCCCCGCTTATAATCACAGCTGTATGCGGCGTGTGCCGTTTTCCTCTCATAACACCTCCGGCTTGTTCTGCCGCAGGCGAAGCAGTAGTCACCAAGGACTCCGTCAGTTTTTTTGGGCCCTGACGGCAAACCCTCCACATCATGTTTCTGCTGTTTGCGTGTCTGTTTGCCAAATCCAGGTGAAGCTTTAGTCACCAAGGACTTCGTCAGTTACTTTCTGGGCCCTGACGGCAAGCCCTCGCGCAAAACCACACTGACCTGGTCCCAGCCGCCAAATGCGTTGGCGGCTGGCCGGCTGTACGTTGCGGCGCTGTTGCCTGGCGGTGTGGAAGTGCAGAGCATCAGCAGGCTTGGCGCGTCAGCAGCAGCACAGGTGAGGGCATGCTGTGCAGCTTATGTGCTGTGACGCATTGTTGGGATATGTTCGTATCTGCCTGCAGTTGTTGAAGTGAAAAGCATCAGCGGGGTCGGTGCGTCAGCAGCAGCACAGGTACGGTTGTGCTGTGCAGCTGATGTGATGTTACAGCTTGCTGGTATCAAAGCAAATACTAATGTCTGCTTGGCGGCGTTGCGGCGCTGCTGCTTGGCGGTGTTGAAGTTAAGAGCTTCTTGCAACCTTCACTGGCCGCTTTTGCAGACGCTGCTGCTGCCCGGCATGTCAGTTGCCGCCCCCACCCCGTCAAGCGACGGCTGCCTCTACATCGCCTCATCCTCAGACAAAGGCATCCGGCAGCTGCGGCCTGTTCCGTTAGAACGGCAAGCGAAACTGCTCGCTGCTGCTGGCGACTTCCAGGGAGCACTGGAACTGCTAACCCTAATGGAGGACGAGGAAGTGACAGCAGCAGCAGCAGCAGCGGTGGGGAGTGATGCAGGGAGTGAGGTGGCTGGCAGTACAGCAGCAGCAGCAGCAGTGAAGAGGCAGCAGCTGGAGGATGTGTTGCGCTTGAGGTTTGGCTACCACTTGTTTGAAGGTGCGACGAGGATCAGCGGCCTGGTTCGCGGTGCACTTGTTGTTGCATTATATGCTTTTAGCATGTATGTCAACAGCTTGCTTTCACCTGGTGATGTGCTGCCTAACAGCTTCAGCACACGGCAGCCACAGCAACAGAACTTTGGGATTATGCTCTCACAGGTCTGTGAGGAGTGTCTCGTGTATTGCCCTCTTTACGTGCTGAAGAGCGCTGCATCATCACCAGTCTGTCTGGCTTTCCTGCCCCTGCCCCTGCCACTGCTGCTGCTGCTGGCTTCATGATTTCCCTGCGGCTGCCTTCATGCTCTGCCTGCTGCTGCTGCTGCTGCTGCTGACTGTATGCTTCACCTGCTGATGCTGCAGCTGGTGAGCCTGACGAGGCTCTCACTCAGTTCAGCATGTGCTCAGAACCTCCTCCTGCCGCTGACACTGCTGCTGCTGCTGACTGTATACTTCCCCTACTGCTGCTGCTGCTGCAGCTGGTGAGCCCGACGAGGCTCTCACGCAGTTCAGCATGTGCTCAGAGCCCGACCCGCTGCTGCTGCTGCGGCTGCTGCTGCTGACTGTATGCTTTCCCTGCTTCGCCTGCTGCTGCTGCCGCCGCTGCCGCTGCTGCAGCTGGTGAGCCTGACGAGGCCCTCACTCAGTTCAGCATTTGCTCAGAGCCTGACCCGCTGCTGCTGCTGACCTGCTTTCCCTGCTGCTGCGGCTGCTGCTGCTGTCCTGCCGCTGCTGCTGCTGCTGCTGCTGCTGCTGCTGCAGCTGGTGAGCCTGACGAGGCCCTCACGCAGTTCAGCATTTGCTCAGAGCCCGACCCGCTGCTGCTGACTGTATGCTTTCCCTGCTGCCGCTGCTGCTGCGGCTGCTGCTGCTGCTGCTGCAGCTGGTGAGCCTGACGAGGCCCTCACGCAGTTCAGCATGTGCTCAGAGCCCGACCCGCTGCTGCTGCTGACTGTATGCTTTCCCTGCTGCCGCTGCTGCTGCGGCTGCTGCTGCTGTCCTGCCGCTGCTGCTGCGGCTGCTGCTGCTGTCCTGCCGCTGCTGCTGCGGCTGCTGCTGCTGCAGCTGGTGAGCCTGACGAGGCCCTCACGCAGTTCAGCATTTGCTCAGAGCCCGACCCGCTGCTGCTGCTGACTGTATGCTTTCCCTGCTGCCGCTGCTGCTGCGGCTGCTGCTGCTGCTGCAGCTGGTGAGCCTGACGAGGCCCTCACGCAGTTCAGCATTTGCTCAGAGCCCGACCCGCTGCTGCTGCTGACCTGCTTTCCCTGCTGCTGCGGCTGCTGCTGCTGTCCTGCCGCTGCTGCTGCTGCTGCTGCTGCTGCTGACTGTATCCTTTTGCCTGCTGCTGCTGCTGCTGCTGCAGCTGGCGAGCCTGACGAGGCCCTCACGCAGTTCAGCATGTGCTCAGAGCCCGACCCGCTGCTGCTGCTGCTGCGGCGGCTGACTGTATGCTTTCCCTGCTGCTGCTGCTGCCGCTGTTGCAGCTGGTGAGCCTGACGAAGCCCTCACTCAGTTCAGCATGTGCTCAGAGCCCGACCCACTGCTGCTGCTGCGGCTGTACCCCAGCCTACTCCCCGACAAGTTCCTGCCGCTGCTGCCAAGCAGCGCATACGGGGAACCTCTACCGGACATGCCAGCAGCAGCAGCAGCAGCAGAGACTAGCAGCAGCAGCAGCAGCAGTGTAAGACTGAAAGGCGGCGGGGCAGCTGATGTGGCAGGTGCGGTTGGTGTAGTTGTACCGTACTTGTTGAGTCATCGGACGCGGCTGCTGGCCTCACTTGAAGAGGCTGCTGCTGCTGCTGCTGCTGTCAGCAACAAACAGCAGCAGCAGCAGCAGCAGGGTCAGGAGCTGACCAATGGCGAAGCAGCAGCAGCAACCGGCAGCAGGAGCAGCAGGCAGCGTTCCAAGCAGGAGCTAGAGCTTGTGGCGGCTGTGATAGATACAGCAATCCTGCGGGCGATGCTGCTGCAGCCGGACAGCGGTGCGTTACTGCGGTTGCTGCAGCAGACAAACTTTGTTGACTTGGAAGATGGGGAGGCTGTGCTGACAGCTGCTGGACGTTACGCTGAGCTGGCAGCGCTGTACCAATATAACAGGTGAGTAATATCATGTAACTGTTACATTTCAAAGGTCATGGAAGATGGGGAAGCCGTGTTGACAGCTGCTAGGCGGTATGCTGAGCTGGCAGCGCTATAGCAATACAACAGGTGAGCAGTGTTACATAACTGTTACATTGCACATGGCATGGAAGTCTGTGGACTTGGAAGATGGGGAGGCTGTGCTGACAGCTGCTGGGCGGTATGCTGAGCTGGCAGCGCTGTACCAGTATAACAGGTGAGCAGTGTTACGTAACTGTTACATCGCACATGACATGGAAATATGTGGACTTGGAAGATGGGGAGGCGGTGTGGACAGCTGCTGGGCGGTACGCTGAACTGGCAATGCTGTACCAGTATAACAGGTGAGCAGTGTTATGTGACTGTTACATCGCACATGACATGAACTTTGTGGATTTGGAAGATGGGGAGGCTGTGTTGACACCTGCTGGGCGGTACGCTGAACTGGCAGCACTGTACCAATATAACAGGTGAGCAATGTTATATAACTGTTACATCGCACATGACTTGGAACTTTGTGGACTTGAAAGATGGGGAGGCTGTGTTGACAGCTGCTGGGCGGTACGCTGAGCTGGCAGCGCTGTACCAATATGACATGTGAGCAATGTTATATTACTGTTACTTGTCAGAGGTCTGGCAGGGCTGCCTCAGCTGATGTGGCAGCTTACGAGGCAGTGCTGCCAGTTGGCGGCAATGCAGCAATCCTTGTCTGGTGGCAGTGCTGCCAGTTGGCGGCAATGCACATGTGGCTGCGTCACTGCCTGCCGTGGTTCTTCTTGCTTGCTATACACCGCAGGCGTCATGCGCAGGGCCTGCAGCTGCTGCAGCAGTGGAGCCAAAGCCCCGACAGCATGGCCAATCATCTGCTGCTGTGCCTGTGTACCTTGAGCACTGTCTGCCCTTTTACTCTATTGATTTATATCAGTATCTGTCTCATCATGCAGGCAACATGTTGCAGGACTTGCAGCTGCTGCAGCAGCGGAGCCTGATCTCACCAGACGCACCCATTTCCCACGCTGCATTTGTACAGATGCCTCACCACCTGCTCTGTTTCTTGCTGTTTGCTGTGCACCGCAGGCGTCATGCGCAGGGCCTGCAGCTACTGCAGCAGCTGAGCCAGAGCCGCAACAGCATGGCCATTCACCTGGCTGCTGTGCCTGTGCACCGCAGGCGTCACTCGCAGGGCCTGCAGCTGCTGAGCCAGGGCCCCAACAGCATGGCCAGTCATCTGCGCCACTGATCTCTGGTTTTTATCATCTGCTGTCTGCTCACGCACCTGTCACGTTGCAGGGCTTGCAGCTGCTGCAGCAGGTGAGTTTGAGGCTCACCAGACGCACCCGTCTCCCACGCTGCATTTGTACAAATGGCTAACCGCCTGCTCGGTTCCGTGTTGTGTGCTGCACTGAGTCCATTTGTACAAATGCAGCGTGGGAGACGGGTGCGTCTGGTGAGCCTCAATCTGGCAGGCGCCATGCGCAGGGCCTGCAGCTGCTGCAGCAGGTGAGCCAGAGCCCAACAGACATGCCCACTGGGCATGTCCTGTGCCGCCATTTTTGAGGCCTCACTGCCTGTTTTGTGTCGTGTGCTGCACCGCAGGCGTCATGCGCAGGGCCTGCAGCTGCTGCAGCAGGCGAGACTGAGCTCACCAGGCACACCCATATTCCCCCTGCATTTGTACAGAGGCCTTAACCCCTGTTCTGTTTCATGCTGTTATTTGCTGCGCCGCAGGCGTCATGCGCAGGGCCTGCAGCTGCTGCAGCAGCTGAGCCAGAGCCCGAACAGCATGGCCATAGCGCCAAGCGGTGCGGCAGCAGACCTCAAGGGACTACCCGGCGTGTGGGCAGCAGTCAGGTGGGCCTGATATTACATGTTACACATCTCAGTGACTTCAAACTGAGAACTAAATTAATAAACTTGTGTGATTGGGCAGCCGTCAGGTGGGCATGTGCACAGGCTGTGAGGCTACATAAAGCTGTTTTGTCCTGCAGCTGTGTTTCTTGCCCTGCAACGGGCGGGTGGATAGGCGGTGGGCGGTTGTGTGCACATGCCGGGTGGGTGGTGGCAGTCCTTACAGTACAGACGTATCTTCCACTGTAGACATGCGCAGAGGCTGTTGGCAGCTGGCAGACCTCAAGGGACTGCCTGGAGTATGGGCAGCAGTCAGGTGGGCGTGTGCAATATTGAATCACATGGTGTATCTGTACAAATTGTTTTAAAAATATGTGAGCCCCGACAGCATGGCCATACCACCAAGCGGGGCAGCAGCAGACCTGGCGCTGCCAGGCGTCTGGGCAGCAGTCGGGTGGGCGCGATGTCAATCATGTGCACAGGTTGTGTGGCTACAAAGTTTCTGCAGCTGCTGGTTGCGCATGCTGGCTGGGTGCATGTGTGCAATCGTTGCTGCCCAACAAATGCCATTCTGTTCTTCTCACCTGGTTTCAAGCATGTCGCAGGTACCCTGATTGCCATGCAGCCGCAAAACCTGCAGCTGCTGGTTGCGCATGCTGACTGCGACACGTGTGCAACCGTTTGAAATGTAAATGACGCCTATCATTTGTGTGTTGTTTGCAGGTACCTGATTGCCATGCAGCCGCAAGACCTGCAGTTGCTGGTTGCGCATGCTGGTTGGGTGCTGGCAGCCGACCCTCTGCACAGTAAAATACAATTCTGCCGTTGCTGTTCTTCGTCTGTGATACAGGTTCCCGATTGCCATGCAGCCTCAAGACCTGCAGCTGCTGGTTGCGCATGCTGGCTGGGTGCATGCGCCCAACCGCTCATGACAGCCAACGCCATCAATCAGCCGTCACACTGTGTGTTGTTTGCAGGTACCTGATTGCCATGCAGCCACAAGACTTGCAATTATTGGTGGCACATGCTGGTTGGGTGCTGGCAGCCGACCCTGAAGCAGGACTGGAGGCGTTACTGGCGGTGAACCCCCCTCTGCAACCTGACCTGGTCATGCCAATTATGCAGGTTGGTGTGCGTTCAACAGATAGTCGGGTACTGTGTTTTGCGGATTGCTGAGGACTGCGGGTTCACAATGTGTGTACAACACAACTTGGGATTGTGCAGTTGGGGTTGTGCGGGTGGGTAAATGGTTTGCTGTGGCTGGGTGCTGGCAGCCGACCCTGAGGCAGGCCTGGAAGCGTTACTGGCGGTGAACCCTCCACTGAAACCTGACCTGGTCATGCCCATCATGCAGGTATGTGTCAAGCATGTGTAAGTTAGTGCAAGGTGTACGTACACCGTGTACGGAGTGTGGATCTTTGTATGTTTGTTGGTTTAGTTTTTGTACTTGATGCTCGGGTTTGATAGTTTTAGATTGAACGGCAGTGTCTGTCAGCGCTTTGTGGTGTGTTGAGTGCAGAAAGAGTCCTCCTCCGCATCATGTTTCTTGTCGAGGCAGCTGACCCAGCAGCACTCTCACTGTGAACTTCTCATCGGGCACCAGTTCTGCTATTGTGAACTTCATGCCCTCCTACAAACTGCTCTGTACCTGCCCTTGGGCCTGGTGTCACCGGGTGATGTTCACAGTCAACTGCACAGGAACCTATCGATGTGCCCCACGTTCATCATGAACTTTGCACCCTGCAGGAGCATGTGCCCACCTACACTACTCTGCCCCCGAATAAGCTGTGGATCTGGGCCTAGTGTCAGCTGGTGAAGTTCACAGTCCCACTGCTCACCAGGAACTTCTCATCGAAGCTCACTTGCACCGTGAACTTCTCACCCTGCAGGAGCATGCGCCCACCTACACTGCCGTGTACCTGGAATCGGCTCTTGATCTGGGCCTAGTGTCACCGGGTGAAGTTCACAGCGAACTGCTGCTGATCTACCTTCACATGGCACTGGAGGAAGAACGGGAAGGAGAGCAGAGGTGAGGATGGAGAGGTTCCTGGTGCATTTGGTGTGTTTGTGAAAGTTGCTGTGTGTTGCAGCTGGTGTACCTTCACATGGCGCTGGAGGAAGAACGGAAAGCAGAACATAGGCAGGGAGATAGACCGTTGCTGGTGACATTGGTCTTGAAAGACGGAGTGGGAAGCAGAACAGAGGCAAAGCTGAATCGACAACACAATGTGTATGAAGTTTGCATGTCTGCCCTGCTCATAATCAAGGGTTCTAACCCTGTTTGTGTGTTCCTGCCCTGCAGCTCTGCTGCGCATGCGCGCCAGCTGTCTCTGTCGGACCTGCTCGTGTCACGCCCCCGGCAGCTGCTGAAGCTCTTCCCTGACGACAAGTCGCAGTGGGGAGCGCCCACCCCACGCACCTCACAAACAGGCGCTGCTGCTGCTGCTAGCCCAGCAGCAGCTAAGAAGCAGCAGCAGCAGCAGCAAGGTGATGCGGCAGATGATCAAGCAGCAGCAGCAGCACCGGGAGAAGGACAGAAGGCAGCAGAGGATGGTAGAGGGCGTGGTGTGGCGGGCAGTGCTGCATTGTCGGACCCCAACCACCCGCAGCACCGTAGTGATGCGTACCAGCGGCTGCGCGAGTTGGTGTATGCCTCTGAGCACATCGACCCTGACTACGTGCTGTCAAAGCTGGGGCAGGTGGGTGCTTTGTTATTCTGCCTCTGTGTATTCCTGTTGCTGCTGCTGCTATTGTTGCTGTGAGTGAGTGTGTGTGAGTGAGTGTGTGATTTCGCAAGCGATCTGCAGCGTGTGGGCTCAACAGGACGTGCAGCAGGTGGGTGCATTGCTGGCTAGCTGGCTTCTTTGCTGTGTCATGCTGATTATGTACTGCAGTTCTGCGCGAGCTGGTGTATGCCTCGGATTTCATTGACCCTGACTACGTGCTGTCAAAGCTGGGGCAGGTGGGGTGCATTGCTGGCTAGCCTCGTGTACCTCCTGATGCTGCTGCAGCTGTTGCTGTGCTGTCAAACCTGGGCCAGGTAAGGGATAACAAACATTGGCGATCATTGCGTACTGCCATTTTGTTGAGTTGGTGTATGCATCGGAGCACATTGACCCTGACTACGTGCTGTCAAAGCTGGGGCAGGTAAGGAAACAAACATTGGAATCTTTGAAGCACTGGACACCACATTGGATTGCTGTGCTGTTGAGCTGGTGTATGCCTCGGAGCACATCGACCCTGATTATGTGCTGTCACAGCTGGGCCAGGTAAGGAATAACATACAATTGTGCTGATTACGCACTGCTCTTTTGTTGAGGTGCTGTTGCTGGTGTATGCCTCTGAGCACATCGTCCCTGACTACGTGCTGTCAAAGCTGGGACAGGTAAGGAGTAACAGACATTGGACGCTTTAGCACATTGGACACCACATTGGACTGCTGTTTTGTTGAGCTGGTGTATGCGTCGGAGCACATCGACCCTGACTACGTTCTGTCAAAGCTGGGACAGGTGAGGCACAAACCCCTCAAATCATTGGACACCACAGTTGACTGCTGTTTGTTCACCTGGTGTATTGACAGTATGCGCCTGAGCACGTCAACCCAGACTATGTGCTGTCAAAGCATAGGCAGGCGGGTGCAGGAAAAAAGTTGTTTTGCCTCTGTGTACCTGCTGTTGCTGTTGCTGCTGTTGTTGCTCTGAGTGAGTGAGTGAGTGAGTGGTGATTTTGCAAGCGCTCTGCAGCGCCTGGGCTCAAGAGGACGTGCGGCAGGTGTGTGCATTGCTGGCTAGCTGGCTTCATTTCTTTGTCATGCCGAATACGTACCAGCGGCTGCGCGAATTGGTGTATGCCTTGGAGCACACTGACCCTGACTACGTGCTGTCAAAGCTGGGACAGGTAAGCTTTGTAGTTAACAAACACTGGTGATGATGACGTACTGCTCTTTTGTTGGGTTGGTGTATGCCTCGGAGCACCTCGACCCTGACTACGTGCTGTCAAAGCTGGGGCAGGTGGGTGCACTGACTTGTTGTTTTGCCTGTGTGATCCTCCGGTTGCTGCGGACGTGTGGCAGGTGCGTGCATTGCTGGCTAGGGGGCTGACTGTCATGCTGATTACGTACTGCTGTTCTGTTGAGCTGGTGTATGCCTCTGAGCACATCGACCCTGACTACGTGCTGTCAAAGCTGGGGCAGGTAAGGAATACTATTATCTGGTAACAAACACTGGCGCTCAGTACGTACTGCTCTTTTGTTGAGCTGGTGTATGCCTGTGAGCACACCGACCTTGACTATGTGCTGTCAAAGCTGGGGCAGGTAAGGAGTAACAAACGTCGGCACTCATTGCGTACTGCTCTTTTGTTGGGCTGGTGTATGCCTCGGAGGACATTGAAACTGACTACGTGCTGTCAAAGCTGGGGCAGGTGAGGAGACAAACATAGGGGCTCATTGCGTACTGCTGTTTTGTTGAGCTGGTGTATGCATCTGAGCACGTTGACCCTGAATGCGTGTTGTCAAAGTCGGGGCAGGTGGGTACTTTGTTGAATGGCCTCTGTGTACATTCTTTGTTGGTGTTCAGCATTCTGGCACCTGATATGCTGCAGCCTGCGGCGCCTCTTCATGGATACACTAAAACCGACATGTCAGTAACACGTCTCACCCCTGCACGCCCTGCACGGGTGTCTGCAGGGTCAGCTGCTGGAGATCCGTGCGCTGATGCTGGAGCGCCTATCACTTGACATGCTGCAGCCTGCGGCACTTGCTCATAGATCCTCCAGGATCCACTACAAAACACATCACTGAACACATTCCCCTGCACCGCTGCGCGTACAGGGTCAGCTGCTGGAGATCCGTGCGCTGATGCTTGAGCGCCTGGGGCGCCACCGGGAGGCCTTATCAGTGTACATCCACGACCTGCAGGCAATGCAGCTCGCAGAAGAGTACTGTGACAGGGTTTACGAGGCAGGGCTTGCTGCAACAGCTGGCGGCGTGGGTGGGGGAGGTGCTGCTGCTGACGGTCAGGAAGGATCGGATACAGCTGCTGCTGCTGCTGCTGCTGGGGGTGCAGCAGATGATACACAGGGTGGTGTGGGTGATGCTAGAAGTGCAGGCAGCAGCAGCAGTAGTAAGGCCCCGTGGGGGTTGCAGATCCCGGCGCGGCGGATCCCGAGCGCTGGCATGCTGAGTCAGCAGCAGCTGCTTGCAGGAAACCTTGCAGGAAGTCCTGCAAGCACAGGGCGGCTTGCAGGGGCGGCTGCAGGCGCCAGCTGGGGCCGTGTGATGCCTGGGAAGCTGCTGCAGCAGCAGCAGGCGAGGCAGCAGGCTGTGCAGCAGCAGAAGCGGCGAGGGAGGCGGCAATTGGGGCAGGCTGGTAAGCGCACGTGGGCTGCGATGCCGTTTGGTGCGCAGCCGCATGACATCTACATGGAGCTGGTGGATGCTGTCATACAGGTGGGCTTACAAGAAATCGGCTAAGGCTTGCAAGAAATTGGCCAAGGCTTGCAGGGAATCGGACGTGACTCGCAGGAAATGAGCGTTTTTGCAGGGAAGGGGTGTACCGCGTGTTGTGCTGGGTCAGCGGGAACCGGGATCAGGCGGAACGTACATGGTATAACGTATGTACAGCAAAGCTGGTGTTACAGAAGTAGCTTGCAGGCACTTGCTTTTGTTCCGCAGGCTGCTTTGTGTTTTAGTTTGTGTGGCAGTCAGCATGTAGAGCCAGAGCGTATGTCTGTTGTACACAGACACAGCTGTGCTGAGCTGCCATGGCTGCTGCTGCTTTTTGCAGGGTCCAAACAAGCAGCAGGGAGCAGCCGGTGGAGCCAATAAGCAGCAGCAGCAGCAGCAGGTGGTTGTTGACCAGGAGGCCTGGAAGCAGCTGGCACAGCTGCTGTCAAAGAAGGTTGACCGCATCAACCACCTGCAGGTGAGTTGACCATGTTTGACCAGAGTTTGACTCTGTGGCTGCCTGTTTTCTGTTATCAGGACTGCATGGCAGGCAGCTTGGCAAGCCACGTTGCGCAGCTGCATGTTTGTGGAAGACGGGGCAGTTTCTGGAGTGTCCTTGCAGGAGGCTATATACTTCAGTACACGCTCGTTTCACAGCGAGTGTGATCTCCCTCACTCACCCTGCTGCTTGTTCTGTTGCTGCTTGCCGCCTCCACAGGTGCTGCAGGTGTTACCGCAGCAGCTGCCGCTAGCTGATGTGGCATCGCTGCTGTCCAGCATGTTGCTGCATAACACAGAGCAGAAGCGCAACTTGTCAGTTGTGCATGCGCTGCGCAGAGCAGAGAACCTCATGGCGCGCGAGGACTTGGTCAAAGTCAAACAGCGGGCTGTTACTTTGACGTTTGACCGCGCGTGCTGCATGTGTCACAAGCGCATGGGGGGTGCTGTGTCTGTGGCATGGCCGAATGGGTCCCTGGCTCATTATCTGTGTTACAAACGCAGCGTGGCGGGGCAGCAGGGGCAGAAAGGGCAGTCGCTTTGGGAGAGTGTAGGTGGCACGTCAGCAGCAGTGGCTGCTGCAGGCCCTTGGGGCGCGAGCGGCAGCGGTGGTGACTCAAGCAGTGGTTGGCGCGAACAACAGCAGCAGCAGCTCGATGGGCAGAATGATGCAGGCGGCGGTTGGGGAAGCATCGTTGCTGCTGTGGCGCACTAGCAGCTGTTTGACTGGCATGTTGAATTGTCGCATGCAGAATATGTGCGATGTGCGTCTCAGGTGCTGAACATCCGGCATATAGTTGCGTGTAACTTCGCGACTTCGGTTGGCAGACATCCAAGGTTGGCAGCCTGGTCGAACGTTAGGCCTTATAATTGGGTGAGACGTGCCTTCCGTCCAAAGTAGCGTAGCTTACATTATAGCTGCTCTGTCTTACTGAACGATTATCGCAGGATAGCTTGCTAGCGTATACACCAGCATCGGTCCTTTAGGAAGACGCAGCTCGTCGCATTTAGTTCAGGCACTTCATGCACAGAACGCGTGCATATGCTTTGTCCCGCGATGCATCTCCGTTCGCTGCTGTTGTTGGCAGGCCTGTTGGCTGCATGCAGACATGCAGCTGCGCATCAGGCTCCAGCGGCAGCAGCAGCAGCAGGCAGTGCTAGCAGCAGCAACAGCAGCAGCAGTCAACCGCAAGTACTGATCATCGGAGCAGGCATGGCAGGGGTAGCAGCAGCTAGGGAACTAACAGACCAGGGCATCAGCGTACTGCTGATAGAGGCAAGGGACAGACCAGGTGGGCCCAACAGCAGCAGCAGCAGCAGCAGCAGTTTGCTTGCAGCAGTGCAACGAGGTTTGCACCACACCCTACTAGCAGTGCAGCAGAAGTGCCCTCGCTGGTCAGAAAAACCTACCATCAGACAAACCCTGCGCCTCCCCATCTAGCAGAGCTTGCACAACACGTAACATGATTTTGAACTGCTCTTGTTGCATTGCAACAGGTGGCCGGCTGCATTCAGTCTTGACCAAGGGAGGTGAGCGCCTATAGCTACTGTTTGGCAAGAAGAGGACAGCCAGTCAACCTTCGCAACTGCTGCAGCGGTGCTGCCACTGAAAACCTTGGAATACTTCAAGTTGGCAGCCTTGCTGTGGTGGCAGGGACGCGCGTGCGAGCAGCAAAGCAATAAGCAATGACAGCTGTCAGTTTCGGCCGTTGCGCGCGGTGGCAGCTGCACCTGTGTACGTACCCACTGCTGCTATTGTTCGTTTCTCATTGTTGCTGTTAGACTGTTGCCAGCATTCGAATTCGACGGCGCTGACAGCATCAACTTCACGCAATTGCAATCTAAGCATGCCTGTGTGTACCAAGCAGCGCTATCTAACGCCAGAGGTCACACCACCTGCAATCCCTGCTGCTGCCCTCCCCCCCCTCGCTGCTGCTGCTGCTGCTGCTGCCACACATCCTGCAGGTGCGGTTGACCTAGGGGCGATGTGGATCCACGAGGCAGGCGCAGGCAATGCAGTACTGCTACAGTGTACGCCTTGACCGCAACTGCTGCTGCTGCTGCTGCTGCCACACATCCTGCAGGTGCGGTTGACCTAGGGGCGATGTGGATCCACAAGGCAGGCGCAGGCAATGCAGTACTGCTATAGTGTACGACTTGACCGCAACTGCTGCTGCTGCTGCTGCCACACATCCTGCAGGTGCGGTTGAATGTGGATCCACGAGGCAGGCCCAAGCAATGCAGTGTACGACTTGACACCACCTGCAGTCACTGTTGCTGTCCCCCCCTGCTGCGGCTGCTACTACCGCTGCTGCTGTGACTGCTGCTGCTGCAGGTGCGGTTGACCTAGGAGCGATGTGGATCCACGAGGCAGGCCCAGGCAATGCAGTGTACGACTTGACGAAACAGTTGGGCATCAACATTTCGCAGCCGCACAACTACCAGAGTGCCGCGCTCTTCAACCCAGACGGCACACCAGGCTCTATTATGAACTATGCGGTACGTTGCTGACTAATCAGTGATCAACTGCTTAGTGAAAGGGAGTGCTAGCCTAGTTGGCCGCAATTGTGCGTGCTGCAGTCAACTCTGCTGCATTGTTTGTTACAAAATGGCACATTGATCTCCAAGGAGGACAGGCGCTGTGGTCTACCCCCCTCCCCCCCGCCCCTGCTTGCCATTATGCTGTACAGACCAGTCCTTTGCATTTCTCTGCTGCTGCTGCTGCTGCAGGTTGCCTACACCAGCTTCCAGCACAACGTGCTTGCCAACATCACGCGATTGAGAAAGGCAGCCAACGCCAGCAGCAGCAGCAGCAGCAGTGCATTACACAACTCTACTGCAGGCCCCGCCGCTGCATTCAGCGGCCGCCGACTTCTGTACAGCCCAACGCCAGCACAAGCAGCAGCAGCAGCAGCAAGGCCAGTGGTTGACATGCCGCTCTCCAACATAACGCAGCCTTGGATTGACAACACTGCCTGGGGGCGTGATCAGCAGCCGTTTGGCAACGTCATCGTCCACCAAAGCTTCCAGGTGGGTGCTGGGCAGGCAAATACTTCAAGTGTTTCAGGCTGCAGCAGTGGCTCACCGGGCAACTACGTTGGTTGCAAACCATGCAGCATGACAGTTTGAGGCAAATGTACTATACTGGCCATAGGTAGGTGCTGCTCCACGCCTAGATGTCAGGTGGGGGCAGGTACCTGCTGTGGCGTTGGTGGCTGCCCAGGTAGGTGCTGGAGGCGGGCAGGCAGAGTACTTGTTGTAGCGGTGGTGGTTGCCAGCCATACAGCACGTTGTAGTCCACCAAAGCTTCCAGGTGGGTGCTGCTGCACGTCTAAATGTATGTAAACAGCTAGCTAGCTGTGGCCAGGTGGGGGCAGGTACTCGCTGTAGTGGTGGTTTCCCACCAAACGGCATGAACTAGTGAGGCACATGTACATATCTATGCCCAATGATTTGTGGGCTTCTCTTTGCTGTAAGCATGCATCTGTTTTGTGCCATGTGGACGTGCATAGGAAGCGTTGATGCAGAGCACAGCTCAGCTGCTGCTGCACACTGCTGCTGCCACCATTGCTGCTCTGCTTTCTTCACTGCAGACGCTCCTGAACGCCAATGTAACGCAGCTGAGCACGCTGCGCTACGGAGACGCCAAGACACTGCCGGCTGTTGACGTGCTGCTGCAGCCCGGCTACGATGAAGTTGTAAAGAAGCTGCTGCCAGGACTGGCCGTCAGATACAACAGCAGTGAGCAGCGAGGGTGTGGGGCTTTGTGATTGATGGTGTGGTGGCGCGTCAGTGTTGGGTGCATGTTGGGTGTATGATGCAGCAGGACTGCGTCATTTCCTGTTGGCTTGCGTCAGGGTTTCCACTGCTGGTTGAAGGGAGAATGTAATGTAATGAAATGCAACAGTCCGGATGGGACGCACAAAGTGTGACCATTGCCCTGGCGTCTGGCCAATTACTAATGGCGCTCTAGACTCCTGTACTCCCTTCAGTTCACTGCCTTTCCCACCACGCTCTGCCTGTTCCTCCTGTTTCTGCTGATTGTTGCTGCAGCTGTCACAAACATCAGTCAAGACGCACAGGGTGTGACCGTCACTCTGGCCACCGGTGAGGCGCTGGTTGCACCCTAT
Source organism: Tetradesmus lagerheimii (assembly GCA_902809745.2). Taxonomy (NCBI): domain Eukaryota; kingdom Viridiplantae; phylum Chlorophyta; class Chlorophyceae; order Sphaeropleales; family Scenedesmaceae; genus Tetradesmus; species Tetradesmus lagerheimii. The sequence goes on along the minus strand of CADDIJ020002020.1, from coordinate 11,240 downwards.
GTGTTGGTCGCACTTCCTCTGGGCGTGCTGAAAGAGGGCAGCGTGGGGTTTGAACCGCCGCTGCCTGCAGCCAAGCAGGCAGCTGTCAACAACATGGTGAGAGGGCAGGCACTGCTGCTGCTGCCGCTTTGGCTAGGCTTGGCTGGAGAAGCCGGCATCATGCCAGGCACAACTTCTTGCTGATGTGCGTGAGAAGTGCCAGTGGAGACTGGGCCTGCAGCTGCTGTTTCCTTATGCGCTGGTGACACTGTGTGTACAACACTTCCGCTGGGCGTGCTCAAAGCGGTCAGCGTGGGGTTTGAACCGCCGCTGCCTGCAGCGAAGCAGGCAGCTGTCAACGACATGGTGAGAGGGCAGGCACTGCCACGCATGCTGCTGCTGCTGCCTTTTTGGCTGTGGTTAGGTGTTGATGCCGACATCATGCCAGGCACAACTCAGTGTACACATGTGCTGATGTGTGTGTGGATGGAAAACGGAGATTGGGCATGCAGCTGCATGCTCAGCAGCCTGCAGCAGCAGCATGATGCTGCCTTTACTAGGCAGTCACACTATCATATTGTTCTCAAACTGCTGTATTCCAGGGCATGGATGTGCTGGACAAGGTGGTGCCGTACCAGATACTGGTGCCAGTAAACATGCTGCTGCCTGTCTGCTGCTGCTGCTGCTGCCTGTCTGCTGCGGCTGCTGCTGCTGTATTCCAGGGCATGGGTGTGCTGGACAAGGTGGTGCCGTACCAGATACTGGTGCCAGTAAACATGCTGCTGCTGCTGCTGCTGCTGCTGCTTGTCCGCTGCTGCTGCTGCCACCACCATTGTTGTACCCAGGGCGTGGGAGGCCTGTTGGAGGGTTAGAAGCCCAAAACACATTGTTTACTGTTGTGATGTACGGATGAAGCCCAAAACACATTGTTTACTGTTGTGATGTACGGATGAAAGCCAACAAAAGTTGGAAGTTACGCAACAATAGCTGTAGGCAGTCACACAAGTGTCTTACTTTCACGTGTTTTTCGACTTTCTTTACTCCAGGGCATGGGTGTGCTGGACAAGGTGGTGCTGGTGTTCCCCGAGGACGCCGTTTTCTGGAGCAAGACCGTCGACTTCCTGCTCATGGCGCGCAATGACAGCAGTGGCAGGTGGTGAGTGCAGCCCCGCACCCCTGGCCAGGCTGCACAGCAATGCAAAATGTGATTGGCAAGGACTTTATTTTGGAGTCCTGTGTCCCTGTGTCTCTACTGCTGCTCAGTGTGCTGCATTGTGGTGGTGCCTGAAATGCTGTGCTGGTGGCGCTTTCGCCTGCCATGCATCACCCTTCTCGCCAGTTCTTTTAAAAACGCTCTCATGTCGCATGCGCTGCTGCTGCTGCTGTGTGTGTCAGGTCCAACTGGCTCAACTACTACAAGATGTGGCGCGTGCCTGTGCTGGTGGCGCTCAACCCTGCTGTCACAGCACGACAACTGGAGGCCATGACAGACGCAGAAGTCATTGCAGACGCACTGGCGGTGAGGCACACTGTGCCTGGCAGGCCCTAAACACAATTGCACTACTTTATATCTCGGTTTGTTGATCCTCATGGTGAATACACTGCTCAAGTGGTCAAGACCCTGTCACTGACAGTGCAGAGGGCAGAAAACAGAGGCAGTTGCAGACGCAGAAGTCATCGCAGACGCCATGGCGGTGAGGCCTCACACAGGCTCTTGAACTGAATTGCCTTTTTATTGAATTGTTGATTCTGGGTTCAAGTGTGTTTAGACCCTGTCACTGACAGTGCTGAAGGCAGAAGGCAGAACCAAAGGCAATGACAGACGCAGAAGTGATTGCAGACGCAATGGCAGTGAGGCTCACAGCCGCTAAAACTGATCTGCAGATTTTTATCTCGATTTGTTTATCTTCATGGTTTATACACTGTTGAAGAGGACAAGACCCTGTCACTGGCGGTGCAGAAGGCAGGAACAGATGCAGTGACAGACGCAGAAGTGATCGCAGCCGCCATGGCGGTGAGGCACACCGGCGCTTGAGCTGAACTGCAGCTTGCATGTTTGGTATCATGATTCACCTCACTTCATGATAAGTACACTGTTCAAGTGGTCAAGACCCTGTCAATGACAGTGCAGAGGGCAGAAACAGAGGCAACGAAAGACGCAGCAGTGATTGCAGATGCAATGGCGGTGAGGCACACAGACTCTTAAACTGTATGTATTGCAAGGGTCTTGAACCATTTGCGGTTGATGATACTTTGCACACATCTTCAAGCCTTGGCACTGTCACTGCCAGTGTAGCAATCAGGATCGAATGCAGTGACATAGACACAATGGCAGATAGGCAAGCCCTGCCATGATGTTGCTGACCACCCGATGGCTGACATCACAGCATCAACTGCTGCCACCTGCTGTTGCTGCTGCTGCCACCACCATTGAATGCAGGCACTGCGCAGAATGTACTCTAACAGCAGCAGCACAACTACCCACACCACCAGTGCTGCGCTGCTGAACCTGCGTGGCAAAATGCCTGACCCTGTGGCGGCTTATGTGGCACACTGTCACTGCCAGTGTACGTAGTAGCAGCAAATGCACTGACAGAGCCACCATGGCAGTTAGACAGATATGTTGCTGACCACCCAATGACTGACATCATAGCATCACCTGCTGCCGCCTGCTGCTGCTTTTGCTGCTGCCACCACCAACGATTCAATGCAGGCGCTGCGCACTATGTACGGCAACAACAGCAGAGCAGCTGCCGGCCGTAAAGTGCCAGAGCCTGTGGAGGCGTATGTGACGCGCTGGGCAGCAGACCCGTACGCAAGAGGCGCATATTCCTACTATGCTGTCGGCAACCCCAAAAACATAACTGGTGCGCTGCCTGTGCGGCACATCTGGCACCTGTAGCTACTTATATGCTGCAAGCTTTCTGATCTGTGCGAGTGCCTATTTGGGTTTGTTGCTGCTGCTCTGCTATGTGTCCCTCAGCCCTGTCAGTTGTTTGTGTACTGCTTCTACCGCTGCTGCTCTTCTTGCTGCACTGCCTGCTGCTGCAGATATCCTTGCTGAGCCGTTTGGCAGAGTGCTGTTTGCTGGAGAGGCAGCAAGCAACAAGCCTGCCACAGTTCTTGGTGCATACCTATCCGGCAAAAGAGAGGCAGAACGGCTGCTGCAGCTGCTGCAGCAGAGCACCAGCGCCAACGGTCACAACAGCCCTGCCACCGTCAATGCTACAGGTGGACCGCTGTGAAGGGGCAAAGACTATTGGTTTTATGTGGAGCTGGTGGTGTGGTGTTGCAGACGGTCCTCGAAGTGGGTTGCGTGCATTGTTTGGTTGGCCTCAGGCTTCTGCTGGAGAGCAGGCAGGACACTGTGAAGGGACAGCTGTACACAGCCATTGGCTTCATGTGGTTGCATTTGTGAGGGTGGGTGTTGCAGAGGGGGTACTGCGGTGGGTTGTGTGCATGGCATTGGGTTTGGCGTCAGGCTTCTACTGAACAGGCATCCTGCGACAAGCCGGCTGCAGTGCGAGCGGCACGAGAGCGGTAGGCGAGGCAGGCACTATGCACCAAGTTGTTGCACCACAGCAGCTTAGGTGCATATCTGTCCGACAGCCGGGCAGGGGGGAAGCAGAACGCTGCGGCGGGCGCAGTGCAGCATTCAATGTTGCTGTGGCAGCAATGCTGGCTACAACACAGGACGGGCTACTGTCAGTGCTGCTGTACTACGGCGTACCAGCTGCCTTTGTTTGCTGGCTTTTGTTGATCAGGTGGGTATAGGACGTTCTTTAAAAGCCATGATGGTTGTGTGGTGCCCTCAGGGTAACATAGACGAGCGCTGCAGCAGCTGCAGCACAGCACAGCATCAATGCCGGATGCAACACAGCAGGCACGACTGTCAATGCTGCTGTAGTGTAGCAGCTGTCGGTGTTTGTGGTTTGGCTGGGTGGAGGACGCTTTCTTGTGTGGTGCCCTTGAAACAGGTATACAGATTGCGTTTCAGGTGGGCTAGGTTGGGTGTACAGATGTGGGTTTGTTGCATGTTGACTTGGAGCCGTTGAATACTCTAGTAGTGTTCATGTTTGCTGTGGTTGTGGCAGGGGCACAGTTGATCTGTGTCCATGCGTTGGAACCATGAATGCATATCTGTGTGGTGCCTTTGCATGCGTTGCATTATGCTGCTTTTGCTGCGTTGGGTGTTCATATGATGCTGGAGCAGCTTTACAAGAGCCTAGTCTTCATGCGTAGCTTTGCTTGGGGCGGCAGCATGCTGTCAGTTGCGAGTGCATCCTGCTCACATCAAAGGTAGGATAGCAGCAGGCAGCCATTATCGCCAAGTCCTTGAAGTTTTGGCTGCTTGACGGCTGGCCTGTGTGCTAGTGTCATTGGCGTGGTTGAAAGTAGAACTGATTAGTGCAGCTTGATCGTGCCCTGCAGAGTACCAAAGGCAGTAGCTTCACGGCTCTGTATACGGGTTGCCAATTGCTGTGTGCATGCAGTGTTGCTGGCTGGGTTAGAGTTGCACGCATCGTCACGAGGCGTATTGCATTGCAACAAAAGTGCAGTGCAGGCAGTAGTAAAGATTGCAGCCAGTTCATGACTAGTTCAAATGTTGAGTCAGGTTTCAGGTTCAGGTTTAGGTTTTTTGATCCCTCCCTCTCATCAAGCTGCCACAGCACTGCTTTGCTGCAGTCCAATCGCTGCAACAAAGGTGCAATGATACTAGTAGGCGTCAATGGATTGCAATCTGACAGAGGTGCCTTGCTGCAGCAGCGCCCTGCAAGGCGTGCCCTCTTTCACTTGTGTTGGGCGTGGCAGTTGGAACCAGGCACTTCCAGCAACGGTTGCAGCTGTGTCGCATGTGTGGTGCATAGTTGCTTTATGCCATGTTGTGTAGGTATGCTAGTCAGTGTGGGTTGCATCTGTGGTGTTGTGTAGGCCCAGCGTGGACACTAAATGAGGCCCGCTGTTGTGTGGGTCACCATAAGTGGCAGGCTGCCATATATGCATGGGCTATCCAGCACTTTGAATTGCGTGCATCGTGCCGCGCTGCAGCAGTGTTGCTGCATGCTGTGTCAGCGAGCCTCTGCATATGCACAGGACTTATAGAGATCTCTAGGGAGTTGTATGCTGCGTTGATTTGGAGTATAGATGCTGTTCAGTGACGTGCATGTCTTATCATGCAAGTGCTAACACCAGCCACGTTGCTACCCTAGGGTTGGGAGGTGCATGGTACACAAACACGACATGTCGTGACTGGAGCGTGCGTGACTTGCAAGTCAACTGAGTAGGTATGTGTACTACACGCATGAGCCACGCTTACCAGGAGCGCTTGGGCCCAGACTCAGGATCTTTCAGGTTGCACACAACCCGGAGATGTGGGTGTTGCAATGCCATTGCCGCGATGCGAGTGGTGCAGTGGGATGTCACCACTGCTGCAGCGGCAGTAACCAATACAGGGTCTGGTTTGTATTAAACTGATGCATATGCATACAGTTTACACAATGTACATTGCTGCGGTATCAGCAGCTTCCATAGCCGCGTCATGCAGTCATTGAGGGCTGCAAACCCTTCAGACGATGGTAAAGTGGTGCGCAATCAATTGTCCAGCTACTATCCGTCTAGTGCTGACAGCTGTTGTGAACCAAAGGAGTTTGCACCCAGGGCATTCAGTGGCCCGAATATTTGAACAGTGTCAGTGACGTAATAACAGATGGCTGCACAGTCAGCTCTGCAGCACCCGCACCGTTGCAGGTGCAGCTGCCACCCGGTGTCAAGGGCTGCATATCGGCTAAGTGATGGGATGCTGGCCACAGAGTTGTCAAGACTGACGCGAGGACTCCTGCACATGCTATAATAGCAGTGAGACTGAAGGTGGTCATCAGCAGCAGCTAGGTTTGCTGCTACAACCGCGCTTTCGGAGCATTCAGGTGAGCCGAGGATTTCACGTCGTTCGGTTATTGCTTTTAATGTCAACAAATCGACAAGCGAAGGATGAGCAGCGTCCCGTTATATACAGACGTAGCAGCAGGAGGCTGCCACTCACATTACTCACCTAGTGTGCATCCCTTCCGGAACGCATACATTACGAATTACTTCTTAAGTTGATATCCTCTGATTGCTGCCGTTGATTGACGCTGGGTCGATCCAAGGGGTTAGCCAAGTCAGCAGCAGCAGCTTGACAGCAGCAGCAGCAGCAGGGGCAGGGGCAGAAGCAGCAGACTGCCACACTTTACGCCTAGCCACCCCTTGCACAACGTTAGCAGCTGGTTTCAACATCCACAGCAGCAGCAGCAGCAGCAGCAGTCACCATGGGCTCAGGCCGCGACAAGAAAAAGAAGGCCAAGGAGAAGAAAGACGGCCCAGCGGCAGGCAAGGGCGCAGAAAAGACGCAGAAAAAGACCAAGGCCAACGAGCAGAAGAAAGAGCGGCGCACCGACAAGGCGCTGGCAGGGGATGAGGATGACATTGATGCGCTGCTGGTAAAGTTTGCTCTGGAGGAGAAGCAGCTGAAAGCAGTGCAGGTGCGCTTGGAATTTACCAGAGATGAGCAGCATTTTGTACCAGGTAATGTCCATGAAACAGTTTCCCTGCTGCCCAAGTTTCTTTTGCAGGAGAAGCAGCTCCACATAGTGCATGTGGATTTCAAAGCGCTGGGAATTCTCTGATGACATGTATCTGCTTGTTATGGGGACCCCTTGAACACTGCAGGGTTCATGATGAATTCGTTCATTTGAAAGCAGGCACTGCTGGCAACCTCTGCTCAGGATAAAGCAACTGAGAGCACGACAGGGGCCTTGAGCACTTAACATGTAACACATGTTGAGACATAGGTTAGGAGTTGGCAGTGAACCCGGGCTTGTGATGGTCAGAGGTTAGCCTCGTTGCCGTTGCACTGCCAGAACAGCTGGCAGCTGGGTTACTGTTAACTTTGAACATCAGTAGATTGCTGACACAGTTGCTGTGCTTCTGCTGTGCTCCCGTAGGTCATCAACGACTGTGACCCTCCCTCAGCGCGTGTGAATGCCTCCTTTGTCCCGTACATGACTCAGGTGGGCGCAGCAGCAGCAGCAGCAGCAGCCAACAGACGCGGCAAAACGCAGCTGCAGAAGCAGCAGAGGGATACAGCACAGCGTAAACAGCCAGCAGCATGGGCAGCAGTCATTGATGCACTGACCAGCAGCAGCAGCAGCACGCGGCGCAGGGCACAGGGTGCATCGCCTCAACAAGATCACCACAGCGAAACACCAGCGTGACTGCATGCCAGCAGCAGGGCGTATACCAGCCATCATGTGAAAACTTCGTAGCACTCTAGCTGATGAAGCATGCAGAGACACCCTACCCCTGCGCTGTTGGTACACGATGTGCTGTTATCTGCAGTCATGTTGCTGCTTCCACTGCTGCTGCTGCTGCTGCAGCGTGGCATGGACATCATCATGTTTGGTGGCGAGTTCAGCGACCATGTGAAGGACAAGGTGTAACTGCTGCTGCTGACATCACTGCTGCTGCTGCTGTTACCACTGCTGCTGCTGCTGCTGCTGCAGCGTGGCACGGACGTCATCATGTGTGGCGGCGAGTTCAACAACCATGTGAAGGACATAGTGTAACTGCTGCTGCTGACGTCACTGCTGCTGCTGCAGTGTGGCACGGACATCATCATGTTTGGTGGCGAGTTCAGCGACCATGTGAAGGACAAGGTGTAACTGCTGCTGCTGACATCACTGCTGCTGCTGCTGTTACCACTGCTGCTGCTGCTGCTGCTGCAGCGTGGCACGGACGTCATCATGTGTGGCGGCGAGTTCAACAACCATGTGAAGGACATAGTGTAACTGCTGCTGCTGACGTCACTGCTGCTGCTGCAGTGTGGCACGGACATCATCATGTTTGGTGGCGAGTTCAGCGACCATGTGAAGGACAAGGTGTAACTGCTGCTGCTGACATCACTGCTGCTGCTGCTGTTACCACTGCTGCTGCTGCTGCTGCTGCAGCGTGGCACGGACGTCATCATGTGTGGCGGCGAGTTCAACAACCATGTGAAGGACATAGTGTAACTGCTGCTGCTGACGTCACTGCTGCTGCTGCAGTGTGGCACGGACATCATCATGTTTGGTGGCGAGTTCAGCGACCATGTGAAGGACAAGGTGTAACTGCTGCTGCTGACATCACTGCTGCTGCTGCTGTTACCACTGCTGCTGCTGCTGCTGCTGCAGCGTGGCACGGACGTCATCATGTGTGGCGGCGAGTTCAACAACCATGTGAAGGACATAGTGTAACTGCTGCTGCTGACGTCACTGCTGCTGCTGCAGCGTGGCACGGACATCATCATGTTTGGTGGCGAGTTCAGCGACCACGTGAAGGACAAGGTGTACGTGTACAAGGACCTGTACAAGTTCAGCACAGACAAGCAGCGCTGGAGCCAGGTGGTGACCAAGGGGTGAGCTGCTGGTTTGCTGCTGCTGTTGGCTTGCTGCTGCTGCTGCTGCTGCTCTTTACTGGGGGTGAGGTTTTTATTTGCACGCAATGCCGACTTTTGAGAATGCTAGCAGCACTGGAGCCAGGTCGTGACCAAGGGGTGAGCTGCTGCTGCTGCCCTTTGGTGGAGGTGAGCTGTTGAATTGCACCCAGTGCACTGACTTGTGCGAATGCTGGCAGGCTGGAGCCAGGTGGTCATCAAGGGGTGAGCTGCTGCTGCTGCTGCTCTTTGGTGGGCCGAACTGTTTGGTTGAACCTGGTCCACGCATATTTTTTGGATGCTAGCAGCGCTGGAGCCAGGTGGTGACCAAGGGGTGAGCTGCTGAGGCTGCTGCTGCTCTTTAGTCGGTCAAATCGGTGGGAGTTTTGGAGGCGCATGAGGTCTTCGTCATCGTCACACACACCTCCTCCCTTGAATGACGCAGGTGCCAAGTGTGAACACACCGCTCAATAATTCATTCATTAGTGGGTCGGGCTTTTGGATTGCACCTGATGCACGCATCTCACTATTGCTACCAGCACTGGAGCCAGGTCGTGACCAAAGGGGTAAGCTGCTGCTGCTGCTGCTCGGTATTGGGCGAGCTGTCAGATTGCACCTGATGCACACATTTCTGTTGGAATGCACTCAATGCACATGTGAGCTGCTGAAGCTGCTGCTGCTGTAAAGGCTCTGTAAAACAGTGGGCTCTGTTGTCTAGCGTTCTCCATGTAGGTATCTATACCATGAATTTGCTCTGCCTGTGCAACTGCTCCAAGCCCCCAGCTGGGTGTTGCTGCCGCATGCTGCTGCTGCAGTCCCGGGCCGCGCTGTGCGCACCAGGCTTTCATCCACAAGTCGTTCATGTACGTGTGGGGAGGCGAGTTCAGCTCACCCAACCAGGAGCGCTTCATGCACTTCCGGTGAGTGCACGTGTTACGCTTGTGTCACATTTGTGTTATAAACTTGTTATATCAGTATGTCAACAGTGTTGTACTGCAGATCTTTGTGGCTGTACGTGTGGGGAGGCGAGTTCAGCTCACCCAACCAGGAGCGCTTCATGCACTTCCGGTGAGTGCACGTGTTATGCTTGTGTGACAACACTGTGAGATCATTGCTTGTCAACAGCGTGGTATTGCAGATGTCCAATGTTGTACGAGCGGGGCGGCGAGTTTGACCATATATTAAGGTAAACAGCCTTCAACCATGCGTAATTACTGTAACGCATTTCATCTGCTGCAGTAACCTGTGGCGGCTGGACTTGGGCACCAACGAATGGGACCAGTTGCCACTGAAGGGCGGCCCCTCAGCCCGTTGTGTCAGCAAACTCACAATATAACTGTTATTTTGCGCTGCTGCAGCGACCTGTGGCGGCTGGACCTGGGCACCAACGAGTGGGACCAGCTGCCGCTGAAAGGTGGCCCCTCAGCGCGCAGCGGCCACCGCATGGCAGTGCACAAGGGCAGGGCGCTGCTGTTTGGGGGCTTCTACGACAACGGACGTGACGTGAAGTGAGTGAAACAGGCTGTGTTTGTACGTGTGTGTCTGTTTGGAGTGCCTGTTTGGAGCCGTAAGAAAGCATACATAGGCTCCTCAGTCTGGACAGGACAAACCAGCAGGTGGTTGTGTTATAAAGAAACAGACAGGTGGGTGCTGTTGCGCAGCCGTGCAGCCGTGACCTCTTGGATGGCTTGGTAAGGCAGGTGGCGGTGCACAAGGGCCGGGCGCTGCTGTTTGGGGGCTTCTACGACAACGGGCGCGATGTGAAGTGAGTAGGGGAGATCGTGTTTATGTGTGTGTCTGTTTGGAGTGTCTGTTTAAAATTTTAAGAAAGCATACATAGCCTCCTCAGCATAGACAGGATATATCAGCAGGTGGTTGTGTTATAGAAAACTGACAGGTGGGTGCTATTACGCAGCCGTGCAGCCGTGGCCTCTTGGATAGCTTGGTAAGGCATGTGGCAGTGCACAAAGGCAGGGCGCTGCTGTTTGGGGGCTTCTACGACAACGGGCGCGATGTGAAGTGAGCGAGGGAGAGAGGAGCATCTGAAGGTGTTCGTGATCATGTGTGTGTTTGTGTCTCTTCTTTGAACCCGTGTTACAGCCTTGAGATAGCATAGGCTCATCAGCAAAGACCAGCAGGTATTTGTGCTGTAACACTGTTATGTGGGCGCACTGACATGGACAGCACAACCGAAAAACATGTTCACTAAGAGCTGAATAACATGTCATTTCTTGCAGATACCACAAAGACCTGTGGGAGCTTGATCCGTCGGAGATGTCCTGGAGCTCACTGGGCAGCCCTGGGCAGCACAACAGAGACACATGCTACACTGCCCAAATAACATGTCCAAATAACATGTCATTTCATGCAGGTACTACAACAACCTGTGGGAGCTTGATCTGTCAGAGATGGCCTGGAAGTCACTGGGCAGCCCCGGGCAGCACAACTCAGACATATGTTACACTGTCCATATAACATGTAAATCAACATGTCACATCTTGCAGGTACTACAACGACCTGTGGGAGCTTGATCTGTCGGAGATGGCCTGGAAGTCTCTCGGCAGCCCTGGGCAGCAATACTGAGACACATGTGTTACTTTACACTACCCAAGTAACATGGTCATATAACATGTCACTTCTTGCAGGTACTACAATGACCTGTGGGAGGTTGATCTGTCGGAGATGGCCTGGAAGTCACTGGGCAGCCCTGGGCAGCAATGCTGACACACATTACACTGCCCATGTTCGAATAACATGTCAAAATAACATGTCATTTCTTGCAGGTACTACAATGACCTGTGGGAGCTTGATCTGT
>CADDIJ020002019.1:0-23519 GCA_902809745.2 Tetradesmus lagerheimii | reverse complement strand
TTGAGGGTGAGCCACAGGATGCAGAGGCATCGCAGCAGCAGCTGTTTGCAACGCTGCTCGAGCTATCGTGCTGCACTGCTGTGCTGCCCCTGGGCTGTGTGTCAATGCTGGGGGCAGAGCGTATGCAGCGGCTGTCGCTGGCACTGGCTGCGGCTGCAGGCGAGGCAGGTGCTCTGCAGCTGTGGGAGCCCTTCATCGCAGTTGCGCAGCCTTTTGTGGCGGAGGGGATGCAGCTGGCCAAGGAGATGCAGCTGCAACTGCAGGCGTGTGGAGCAGTGGGCCTGCAGCAGCTGAGCGAGGACGCAGAAGCATGCAGCGCAGCAATGCAGCTGCTGCAGCCCATTAGGCAGCTGGGGACAGCTGTTGCTGACATGCAGAGTGGCAGCATGGCAGTGCCTTCTGGCAGTGGGCCGCAGTTCAGCGCTGCAGCACTGTCGTCGCGCATGACTGCGGACTGCAGCGAGATGCACGCAGCCCTGGCCAGCCATACTGCGGAGCTGCTGCAGCTTAACACAGCTGCCATGCTGCTGCCAGAAGAAGCACATGCGCGCGTGCAAGCAGTTGTATGTGGCCTTCTCAAGGGTTGGCATCTGGGGTGCCCTCAAGGTGATGGTGGTTGAGGGCTTCCGTGCAGCAACAGCGGCTGTTACAGCTGGTGTGTACACTAAGAATATCGTGTACCATGAGGTGTTCCACGGCGTTGGAGTTTGAGTTGCACACTCGGCACTGCAACAGTGTGATTGAGTAACTCAAAAGTTGTGTCATATATCATATGCTATCAGCTGCAGCTACAAACTGATATGACTCAAGTGCTGAGGGTTGTAACACATTGGTGCCAGTGCTGTACATGCAGCAACGAAACGTGCATGCAGAAGCCCATGTCTTCGATATACTTGGCGAGTGGCGTAGCCACGGGTAACCACTAGTACTATCTGCTGGATAGCAGCAGCAGTATCAACCGAAGGCTGGCAGCAGCGACACCACAGGCAGCAGCCATCACAGTGGCAACGGGGTTGACAGCTCTGGAGATGCAGATGGAGATGAGATGAATAGCACCAGAACAGGCAGCAGTGTACCTACACGCTGAGGGAAGGGCCTACGATAGGAAACAGCAGCCGAACCCTACGAGTGTTACAATGTATGACGACACCGAACAACAGACTTGGCAGCTGGTGTGTACTGCGTGGTTGAATCACTCTCTGCTAAGCGTTGCCTCGTTGCTAGCACATCGACAGCAGCTATCCATCAAGCGTTGCCTCGTTGCCAGCACATATCGACAGCAGCTGTCCATCGTTAGATTGCATGTATTCACGCCTCTGCGAAGTTCTTGTAGAAAAGTGATTGGGAAACACTCAGTGCTGCGCTTGCGCATCCGCAGCTTCAGTCCAAGGAGTGCAGGAGGTGCGACGAGGCTTCTACCACTGCTGCTTAATTCCACGGAGCATCAACACAATAACACGTTCCAACATTCATTCATGGATGTTAATGCGCCGTGCTTCGGCCATACAGCAGGAGCCAAGTTGGCAGGGTGTCCACCATGCAGCAGGAGCTGGAAAGCATTCAAGCTGAGCTGGCAGGCCATAAGGCTCGGTTAGAGGAGGTCAGAGCTGGCATTCACGATGCAAAAGCGTCCAACAACCGTGAGGAGTGGCAGCAGCTGCAGCAGGAGAATGTGGAGTTGCTGGGGGTCATCAGAGAGTTGCAAGCCGAGAAGAACAGGCTGAGCAGCCAGTCTGGTGAGTCATGAGAATCTCAGGGAGAATCTGTGTACAGCAGCAGGAACCCCAGTTTGGTTGGTGCAGGCTGTGTTGTTGCTGGCAGCTCTGCATGTCGGTACGCAGTAACACAGAGCATGCTAGGCGCTCTTGAAGCCAATGCACGCTGACTGGCAAGGCGTTTCCACTGTTCTAAATCAGTCGGATGACTGGGAAGCTGTAGCATTAGACAAGCTTTCAAATGCGCCACTGAAACTAGCTGCAGATGCGCTGACTGAATCAGGGTGTCCATCAGGCTGTCATTATGCGCTGCGTGCAGCGTGGGTAAAAATGTCTATTGTTTGTCACCAGAACCATAGAATTTGGCAACAGCTCAGCAGGTGTTTGGATCTTGGAGATGCAAGCAATCCTGGGGTTTCCACACCTTGTTCACAACAGGCATGCTTGCCAGTGCAAGAGGATTGCTGCTGCATTTGAAGCAGCTGTGAAACCAAGCAGAAGCTGTCTTAGCCATAAGTGCTGCATGCATCACCACATGCAACATGCCAGCCACGGTTGCTCAACTTTGGTGCTCACTCAAGGGTGTGCAGCAGCACCCCTGGTGGACAACCCGGTGTTGCTATGTTTTTCCTATGGTGCTGTAGCAAGAGCTTTGCTGCATGCATGCAACCCCTTCAATGCACACGATGCCTGCTTGTGTCCGTGTTGATGATGCATGCTGCGGTGTGGAATGTATGCCCCCTCCACGCTTTGCTTCCCCACCCCACCCTTTCTTGACCGACATTGCACATCTTGTGTTGTTGTCCACCTCTGCAACACCCTCCTGCATGCTCCTGTGCGCTGCTAGCCACTGTGTTGTCATGCTGCAAGCTTCTTTGTTTGACCATTTGCTGAACATCTCCTGCCCACGTGTCCTTGCATGTGCTGTTCATGGCTCCCACCTGTCTTCTTCTCTCGTCCCGCAGCAGCAGCAACAGCAGGAGTTGGTGAGTCATGCATGTACTTGCAAGGCTGCCAAACCAGCGTTGCTTGCAGTTGCTTGTAAAGCAGCTGCTAAAGCCCATGCCCCAGCAGTCCTGTTTATTAAGAGCACTACATGCAGCACCACCTGGCGCATGGTAGCTACCCTCATGCTATCTGTAACCGATTAGAATCAGCGAGGCAACTGCATTTCAGATCCATGTGAAGGCTTTTGCTGCAGCCAGCTATGTTGCAGCAACATAAAACCACAACACTCTGCACTCCCAATCATAGCATGCACCAGTGCCACACACACTCTGCACAGGTCAATCTTTGTGTGCACTCTGCGCTGTCAAAAGACAACACAAGAGTGCCACATTACCATCCTGCACTCCTGAATGCTGCATGCATCATGCTCACTGCATACCGCGTCGATGTAGACTTGTGCTGCCCTGCTCTGCCCTGCCTTGCTCCTGTGCATGCGCCATCAACTGCCATTCCTTGGCGGCCCTGCTTCACCACAACAGCACCAGGTGAGCGTTGGAGTCGCATGCATTGGTGGCATGTTGGCATGCAGCGGCCGCCTGTTGTGCCTGCCAGCAGTTGCTGCAAACTCTTCTGCAAGACTACTTGCTGGTCCCACGGAAAGGGTTGCTGCAGTCTGAATTGCATCCTCAGCATGGGTTAGTCTATGAATCTATTGAATATGCAAGCTGGGTTATCACATGCTGCGCGTGCCCACCAAGCAGCGCTTTGCTAGGGCGTATTGATAGCATGCTGAATGAGCAGTGTCATGAAGCACGCTCGAACACTTCTACAATACCAGGCAGCCGTGCAACACCATCCTGTGTGCTCCTGTGCGCTGCATGCCACCGTGCTTTGATGTTGCAAGCTTCTTTGTTTGACCTTTTGCTGAACATTGCCCTGCCCGTGTGTCCTTGCATGTGCTCTTCACGGCTCCCACCTGGCTTCTTTTCTCGTCCCACAGCAGCAGCACGTGAGTCATGCATTTGGTTGCAATGTTGCTTGTGGCGAGCCTGCCGAACCTGCCTTGCTCGCCGCTGCGTTTCAAGCAGCTGAGAGACCCCTTGCAGCGGCAGTGTTGGCTGTCAGGCGCACGGCATGCACCACATCTGCAGGATGCTATAGCTATGCTGCATATCTGCTAATGATCAGCATCAGCTACACATATGAGGTGGAGAATTACATGAAGGCTTTTGCTGCAGCTTTGTTGCATTGTCGGTTGCATCACAAGTCCCCTGTGCCATGTATGTGCTGCTTTGGATACTGTTTATTCCCGCCTAATAATCCTTATGCTGCTTGTTGCCATGCGCCATGCCAACATGGCACTGCAGTTCCAGCTACCATTGAGGACATGGAGCTGGCAATTGAGCGCGCCCTGAAGAAGGCCAAAGTGGAGTCTGAGGTTTCCATCTCTGCCATGAGTGAGGCCAAGTGGAGCCTACTGGCAGATGCTGCAAGATTGCAGCTGCAGCCAGTCCAACTGCAGGTTGTCGGGCTTGACGACAGCAAGCTGCCCAGGGTGCAGTCATTCTTTTGGTCTGATGAGTCAGAAGGGCAGCAATCTGACAGGTGGGTTTGAGTCCTTGTACTCTTCCTGGACTCCATACGACACAGATGCACAGCATGTTGCAAAAGTAACTAGGTACATGGGAGTATATGCACAGCAAAAGCTGTATGGGTGTCCACCAGAGTTTACCACGAGGCTGCTGACATTACGTAAAGGATCACTTACTACATGGTATGCGTCAGATTTGGGTTGGAAACACCTGGATGATATGTGCATCTGAAGTGTGCTTACCACTTTCCACTGCTTGTCGGTGCTTCAGGTACATGGCTCACTTGGGCAACATCATCCCCCTGCCTTCACGGACTACCTACCCTCTGGTTTGGGTCAAGGGTGGCTCACAGCTGCCACATCTGCTTGATGTGGTAGGCAAGGGAGACATGCTGCACTACACAAGGATCACGGGCAACACAGATGCTGCCATTGTGACCCGGGCCAGCAGCCAGGTAGCAATGCCACAAAGTGGGCTGAGTGTGCTGTTTGAGCTGAAGAAGCCTAATAGCATGGGGCCCAATGCCAACTACCAAGCAGCTTGCCAGCTGGTGCTGGCAAACCTCAAGAGCCCTTTGCTACTGCCCATAGTAGTCTTGACAGACTTGCAGGACTGCTGGCGCCTGCTGTTTATGAATGCTAACACTATCATGCTTGCCTCTTGCGGGAGGCCTCAGGCAGTGCAGCTGATCCGGGACTGCGTGACACAGGCAGCAGCCCTAGCCAGCTCCTTCTTGGGTGGTGCGTGCAGCAGCACAGAAATGTCACCTGTGCGCTCACTTCCCATTGAGCTGGCTCAGCGGAGCACCCCATTCCAGCCTGGCTGTGGTTTACCAGGCACCACTGATGGCTTGGATGATCTGCTGCCAGAGGCTGACCAGCAGTATGCACGGGCCCTTGCGGCTTTGAGCCTGGTGAGAGCCATCCCTGCTTTTGGGGGCGTTGCTCCAGAGGCTGAGGACATCGCACCACACACCATGTTTAGTTAGGCACACGCTGCATGGGCTATGCTGCCTTGACCTTCCCGGCCTCCCTTGGGTGCATGGCTCAGCAGCTATGGCGCTTCTGTCAATGCAACTGTGCAAGATAGGGTGTAGCCTTAATTGCTTGTGTTGACTAATAGGTTTGACAGGGAAAGGGCCAGACACTTGACTGTTGTTTGCCGTTGGTCCTCCGCCTTGTAACAGCATGGGGCGGGAGGCGTGGAGCGTGTTGACTTGTGGATAGTGTAACTCCTGTGCTACAGTGTGGGGTGCTGCTGCACGGAATGGTTGAGAATTTTGTCCAGTGGCCTGGAAGTGTGTTATGGCTGCATCCAGTCCTTTGGCGCTCATTCCCTGGCTTGCTGCCAAGGCTAGTCGCAGTATCGCGTAACTTCAACAGGCCCATGATGACAGCTGCTGCGCCCGATGCAACAACCATGGCCAAGATTGTCGATTCAGCGACCAGCAGTGCCACCTTTCTGGGCAGCAGCTCGACTGATATTCAAGCAGCAGGTGGGTGGTGGAGGGCTGGCATGGAGGGACCACCTGCAGTGTTGTGCAGCTAATATCTGCTTCTGAGCTGCGCGATATTGAGGTATCAACGCCGCTGCCAATGACATTAGCATGCACGTGCGTTTGTCCTTATCAGCCCAATAGTTCTCATAGAATGCGTCAACAGTTGCAAAGTCCATTTTGTCCTCTGGTGGCAACTCATACGATATAGTTTTACTGACAGAGTTGTTTGATAGTTTGAGGAGGGTTCTAGTGGCGCTGCAAAACTGCGCTCACTTTTGTCCATAGTTGATGGCAAGGAGAAGGTGTCTCGACTTGTTTCTTGTGATTTTTGGGGTGATTTTGAGGTTTGCAGAATTGTTACTCCTGCTATTGCTGAATTTTTGCAGAAGGCATGGAGCTTGCGGAATAAATGCAAGCATGGTGGTGATGATCAATCCGCTTCTGAAGTTCAGGGGCGCGGGGTCGATGGCAATATTGCTATGGCATGAAGGGCAACATATTACTATTATAGTTTTACTGATGCAGTGGTCTGGGTTGTGAGGCACTAGGTGAACACCATCCTTATCAACCAGAACGCATGTGTTCTTGAATGGGATCAGCCCATGTGCGATGGCAGTGTCCAGCCTGTCTAGGAAGTCAGAGTCTAACAAGAATGGCTTCATCAGGCTGAAAAGGTTTTGGCCGCCGCGTTTGGAAAGGATGTTGAGATGAGTGTTGTCATTCAGATAGACATTGGGCACTACTTCACTCTGATCAGACTTGTACCAACTCAAGTAGCAATCCTGAAACATAGAGACAGCGCAGTCACTATCAATAGAACTCCAGACACCCCATGCGCTGTCATATGCATACATATATTCCCCGGGCCCAATGTACCTGAGTATACCCCGCAGCTTTTGCCCGATGACTGCGCACATCAAGTTGGCCATCGGCTTGTCAGGCTGCACCTGGCCATTGCACAACCGCATTAAGCCCAACCCTTGAAGCTCGGAAGGCAACACAGCTGCCCTTGCATTTTCCAATGCTTCCGCGTACTCAGATTCCATAACTTTGTGGCACAACTCTATCTGGAACCCAGTTTGTTGCTGCACAACTCGCTTCACCTTCCGCATTACCCACATGTAACTACTCTCTCTCATTAGCTTGTTGAGCTCAGCTTCATACTGTTCGGGTGTAATGTCCTCTGAAAGCTTCAATTTTTTAACAAAGCAACCGTCCATCATCAAGGCACCCACGTCATGCTCATGCGTACGCAGCCATTGCACTGCGGTCATGAGAAGATCAAACTCTATGTCTGCTAGCACGTCAGCCAGACATGTGACAGCGCCCTTCTTTTTCTTTGCAACCTTGGCATAGCTTGCAAACTCAGGGTCAGTGTACAAGATGTTTGAGATCGCCTTCATTTCTGCCTTCAATTCGTGCAGCAACTGCCCTTCGATGTCATCACAACATGGTGGTGGATTACCCCCATTGATAACGCGGAAGACATGGTACTTTGCAGAAGCCTTATTTTCAAGGCCATAGTCGTGCATGACACTTTGCAAGACTGTTGCACGGTCCGTCACGTACTTGTGAAGGGTTGCACAAACCCAACCTTCTTTGCGCGGATACACAACAAGATTGTGGGGTGGCTGTTTTTGATGTCCCAGTCATTATAGTACTTGCCTGCAATAGCATTTCGTATTCCCTTTGTAAGCATTGCTAGGCCGATAACTCCTTTCTCATACAATCTACCAATACCGCAAGCTTTGGTGCGGCGGGAGAAGTCATATTCCGCCCTTACGGTTTGTGCGCCATCCTTGCCAATGAAGTTGGACTTGACTGTTTTTTTGAGGGCTTTCAGATCTCAGAAGGCACGCAGTTCATCTGAAAGAACAGTTGGGCAGTTTCAAGGTCGAAAGCACCACTCAGTGTGTACACGACACCCTCCAATTGCAAAGCAGTGCGCATCCGCTGGAGCTGCTTGGTTAGCGATACTTCGATATCCACAGTGGCCATCTTGGTCCTGCAATACGCCCGGGGATTTTTTCCAGGAATCGAACGCGTGGCGTTTAATTTCTGCAAAAAAGTGACCGCCCTTGGTGTTGAAAGCAATGCCAATCTACTGCTGTGATGTGCCCTCCGTAAATGATGTGGCCGTGCTCTGTATGCTATGGAACAGATATTGCATCCCAGGTGACTATATGTTTCTGTAGTCAAGTGGGGAAGTGTGCGAGTCAGTATCATACAACAACAGCAGGCACAAATTCCTGACATAATAGGTGCCACCGGGCAGGTCAGGAGCCCCTGCATGGTCAGCCGGTCCACCCTAAACCCCATATGTATTCGACGCTATTTAACGAGTAGAATCCGAATATGTGCTTATCGGAGTCAAAATCATACTACCGAGTAAGATATGGGTAACTCAAGAAAGACAGACCTAAAGCGATAGACTTGCATCATGTGCTGCGGCCTGGGCCAATTCTGCAGCTGCTATCGCAGCCCTGCCAGCTGCTGCATCATCCCCACATGCTGTGGCTGCTGCTACTGCGGCAGCACTGTGCAGCGCAGAGAGTACTGCTGTTGCTGAGCCCACACAGGCACTTGTGCGTGCCTATGGGGATGCCAGGGAGAGCTTGACACTGTTCACGTCGGCACACACGAGGTCTATCTGCAAGGAGAGAAAAAAGAGCGAAGCAGCACCATTGGACAACTTCTGCCATCATATCTTGAACACAACTCCCAGCTGGTTCAGTCAAAGCCCTCTCTGGCCAGCAACACAGACTGTTCCTACAACGACCTTGCATGCATAAGAACTCATTTTGCATAAAGGGACCTGATACACACTAGGATCAGTGGCATTATGCATCCTGTCTGGTTCTGGACTGTCAGCCAAACCAATAATCCCATTCAGGCTGAAGCCTGGGGAGGAAATATCGGCGTTCCACACAAACACTCACTGTGTTCTGCAGTAGAAGAAGCCTGGGTGGTGCCTGGGGCTGGGGGCCATGGATGGCTTCGATGGCTGAGCTGAAAGTTTGCAGCAGCTTGAAACGGTAATCCCGTGCCTCTGTCGGTGTCATGCACAACCAAATGAGGTCAGGCCCAGCCTCATATGCTGGCAGCGCGTACTGATGACGCAGCAGCACAGTCACACGGCGCAGCATGCCGGCCAGGGACCCCTCCTACGGTCGTCAGCAAGCAGCCAGGCAGTTGCAGACAAGCTCAGTTAGCATACTATGCTTGACACTCACCTAATCAGCTGAATTTGTACAGCACAACACCAGTCAGGTCAGCCAGATACTGCAAAGGTGGCTGGTCACACCAATCTAACAGCTGTGCAGCCAACCACACACAGTTGCTTTTACCTGCTCCAGTAGGCTTGTCAAATGCTCCCAAATCACAGGACTGGTGGGGTTGACTGCAAACTGCTGACCCATCTCAACAGCCTTCTTGAGGGCAGCCTGCTGTGCCTCTGAAAGCTGGCTGCACACGTCCTTGTTCGCAGTTGCAGGTGACCAACAGCAGACAGGCAGCAACACATCACATTCTGATAGCATAACCCAGAAACCAACATTACACACCATACAACACATAATCGTCCAGGAACTGCAGCATACCATGCCCACCAACTTTTCCAAACAGCAGACAGTCTCACATACCCAACATAAACCCCAACAGACAATAACCAGCTGAGCATGCTTTCACAAATATCACAGTGGCCATTGCCCTGCCTGCATCTGAGGTAGGGCAGACGGTTGCCGTATGCTGCTATGTAGGCTGCAACATAGGTGGCAAAGCTGCTGGTCAGGTCACTGCGCCCCGCACGTTGGAGATACCACACCCAGAAGTCGGCAGGCAGGATTCCAGTGCCCAGCAGCTGCAGCATCAACGAGGATTCGCCAGCCAGTGTGTACCTCTTGCTGTATTCTAAAGGACTGTTGTACTTGCTGGTGAAGGCATCATCAGGCGGTGGAGCGGTGCCTGCACAGGCAGAAGCACAGTTCTTGTGGTGACATCACACATGCAGTGTCTACAACAACCTGGCCAATCACCACCTGACACCTCCATCAAAGCACTACAGAGCATTTATATGCTCTCACTTCAGCAACCGTGTGTTTGCCGGCAGTAAAATGAGGAGGAATGCATTGCTGTTTGTTGTGCAGTCACACCATTGACACCCCCACATACATGGCTGCCGTCTGCTTGAATAAACATGCTTACGGCATCAAACATGGCCAAAACAAGGTGGGAAACTGCACCTGCTGCGCGCACAACTGTCCAGCATTTTCCAAGAAATCCAGCCGCAGAGATTGCTGCATTAATGATGCGGGCCGTATCGCTGGCTGGGATGGGCTGGCTGTCTGGAGCATCTAGCGCTCGCAGGCGCTTGAGCTTGCCATAAGGGAAGAAGTAGCCGCGGGCGTTGTTGCGGGTTTGCCATCACAGCTCGCCTGTCTTGACTTGTGTGATTGGCTTTGCTGGGCGGTTGGGCTGAAAGCAGGTCAGCACAACCATGACCAGGTTAACGATAGCAGCAAGACACTCCTGACATGCTGGTGGGCCAGATCCACATGTAGTCTCACCCGCCATAGTTGTACATGCCCTGGGCAGCAGCAAAGCAGCAGTGGTGGCACAAGGGAAAGTAAAAACTCATGAATGGGGCAAACATCGGGCGTGTATGCAAGTTTGTCATCATCTTCCAGTAATCAACAAGGTGCAACATCACGCAGCAGCTCAGAACATGAGCTTCAATTGAAGAACCAGAGTATAGCCTGCAAGCTGCACAACACTGCAGGTGGTCCCTCCATGCCAGCCCTCCACCACCCACCTGCTGCTTGAATATCAGTCGAGCTGCTGCCCAGAAAGGTGGCACTGCTGGTCGCTGAATCGACAATCTTGGCCATGGTTGTTGCATCGGGCGCAGCAGCTGTCATCATGGGCCTGTTGAAGTTACGCGATACTGCGACTAGCCTTGGCAGCAAGCCAGGGAATGAGCGCCAAAGGACTGGATGCAGCCATAACACACTTCCAGGCCACTGGACAAAATTCTCAACCATTCCGTGCAGCAGCACCCCACACTGTAGCACAGGAGTTACACTATCCACCAGTCAACACGCTCCACGCCTCCCGCCCCATGTTGTTACAAGGCGGAGGACCAACGGCAAACAACAGTCAGGTGTCTGGCCCTTTCCCTGTCAAACCTATTAGTCAACACAAGCAATTAAGGCTACACCCTATCTTGCACAGTTGCATTGACAGAAGCGCCATAGCTGCTGAGCCATGCACCCAAGGGAGGCCGGGAAGGTCAAGGCAGCATAGCCCATGCAGCGTGTGCCTAACTAAACATGGTGTGTGGTGCGATGTCCTCAGCCTCTGGAGCAACGCCCCCAAAAGCAGGGATGGCTCTCACCAGGCTCAAAGCCGCAAGGGCCCGTGCATACTGCTGGTCAGCCTCTGGCAGCAGATCATCCAAGCCATCAGTGGTGCCTGGTAAACCACAGCCAGGCTGGAATGGGGTGCTCCGCTGAGCCAGCTCAATGGGAAGTGAGCGCACAGGTGACATTTCTGTGCTGCTGCACGCACCGCCCAAGAAGGAGCTGGCTAGGGCTGCTGCCTGTGTCACGCAGTCCCGGATCAGCTGCACTGCCTGAGGCCTCCCGCAAGAGGCAAGCATGATAGTGTTAGCATTCATAAACAGCAGGCGCCAGCAGTCCTGCAAGTCTGTCAAGACTACTATGGGCAGTAGCAAAGGGCTCTTGAGGTTTGCCAGCACCAGCTGGCAAGCTGCTTGGTAGTTGGCATTGGGCCCCATGCTATTAGGCTTCTTCAGCTCGAACAGCACACTCAGCCCACTTTGTGGCATTGCTACCTGGCTGCTGGCCCGGGTCACAATGGCAGCATCTGTGTTGCCCGTGATCCTTGTGTAGTGCAGCATGTCTCCCTTGCCTACCACATCAAGCAGATGTGGCAGCTGTGAGCCACCCTTGACCCAAACCAGAGGGTAGGTAGTCCGTGAAGGCAGGGGGATGATGTTGCCCAAGTGAGCCATGTACCTGAAGCACCGACAAGCAGTGGAAAGTGGTAAGCACACTTCAGATGCACATATCATCCAGGTGTTTCCAACCCAAATCTGACGCATACCATGTAGTAAGTGATCCTTTACGTAATGTCAGCAGCCTCGTGGTAAACTCTGGTGGACACCCATACAGCTTTTGCTGTGCATATACTCCCATGTACCTAGTTACTTTTGCAACATGCTGTGCATCTGTGTCGTATGGAGTCCAGGAAGAGTACAAGGACTCAAACCCACCTGTCAGATTGCTGCCCTTCTGACTCATCAGACCAAAAGAATGACTGCACCCTGGGCAGCTTGCTGTCGTCAAGCCCGACAACCTGCAGTTGGACTGGCTGCAGCTGCAATCTTGCAGCATCTGCCAGTAGGCTCCACTTGGCCTCACTCATGGCAGAGATGGAAACCTCAGACTCCACTTTGGCCTTCTTCAGGGCGCGCTCAATTGCCAGCTCCATGTCCTCAATGGTAGCTGGAACTGCAGTGCCATGTTGGCATGGCGCATGGCAACAAGCAGCATAAGGATTATGCGGAAATAAACAGTATCCAAAGCAGCACATACATGGCACAGGGGACTTGTGATGCAACCGACAATGCAACAAAGCTGCAGCAAAAGCCTTCATGTGGTTCTCCACCTCATATGTGTAGCTGATGCTGATCATTAGCAGATATGCAGCATAGCTATAGCATCCTGCAGATGTGGTGCATGCCGTGCGCCTGACAGCCAACACTGCCGCTGCAAGGGGTCTCTCAGCTGCTTGAAACGCAGCGGCGAGCAAGGCAGGTTCGGCAGGCTCGCCACAAGCAACATTGCAACCAAATGCATGACTCACGTGCTGCTGCTGTGGGACGAGAAAAGAAGCCAGGTGGGAGCCGTGAAGAGCACATGCAAGGACACACGGGCAGGGCAATGTTCAGCAAAAGGTCAAACAAAGAAGCTTGCAGCATGAAAGCACGGTGGCATGCAGCGCACAGGAGCACACAGGATGGTGTTGCACGGCTGCCTGGTATTGTAGAAGTGTTCGAGCGTGCTCCATGACACTGCTCCTTCAGCATGCTATCAATACGACCTAGCAAAGCGCTGCTTGGTGGGCACGCGCAGCATGTGATAACCCAGCTTGCATATTCAAAAGATTCATAGACTACTCCATGCTGCTGTGGCAGCTCGGGCTGCAGAAAACCTTTCCATGGGAGCAGCAAATAATCTTGCAGAAGAGTTTGCAGCAACCGCTGGCATGCGCCACAGGCGGCCGCTGCATGCTAACATGCCACCAATGCATGCAACTCCAACGCTCACCTGGTGGTGCTGCTGTGGTAAAGCACAAGCCACCAAGGAACATCAGATGATGGCATGCACAAGAGCAGGGCAGGGCAGAGCAGAGCAGCACAGTTCAACATCAGTGTTGCATGCAATGAGCATTACTGTATGGATTCAGGAGTGCAGGATGGTAATGTGGCATTCCTGTGTTGTCTTTTGACAGCACAGAGTGCACACACATATCAGCCTGTGCGCAGTGCGTGTGGCACTCTTGCATGCAACAAGTGGAGTGCAGAGTGTTGCAGCAGCTTGCTGCAACAAAGCTGGTTGCAGCAAAATCCTTCACATGGATCTGATCCTCAGATGCCTCGCTGACTCTAATCAGTTGCAGACAAGCATGATGGCAGCTACCATGCGCCAGGTGGTGCCGCATGCGGTGCTCTTAAGCAGGATTGCTGGGGCATGGGTTTTGGCGGCTGCTCCACGCACAGTGGCAGGCCATGCATGTTTGGCCGCCTTGCAAGCAAATGCATGACTCACCTGCTGCTGCTGTAGGGACGAGAGAAGAAGCAGGGTGGGGGCCACGAAGAGTATATGCAAGAAGGACACACGGGCAAGGCACTCAGCAAAGGGTTGAACAAAGCATATCACAGTGTAACAGCACAGTGGCATGCAGCATACAGGAGGATGCATGATGGTGTTGCAGGGCCTGCCTGATATTGTGAAAATGTGCAAGCATGAGTCGTGACACTGCTGACACAAGATAATGTAAATATGCCCTAGCAAAGCGCTGCTTGCACGGCACGAGCAGCAGGTGAAGACCCAGCTTGGAAGACCCAGCTTGGAAGACCCAGCACATTCAGCATGCAAGTAGGCCAGATAGCCGGGCAGAACAACATAGAGCAGCATAGCTTAGGCAGCATGTATTCAGAGAACAGGACTTCAATAATCGCCTACCTGGAAATGTTCTGTAGTCATAATCGCCATCCTGAAGGTACACGTTGGCCAGCGGTAGCAATGCGTTATTGCTGCCTGCATGGTGCAAATTGCCAGAGCCAAACTCTTCCTTCAGTTGGAGAGCCAACACATCACATGGCGCTCCTCCCTCTGGCACGTCGAACACCTTCTGCATCCCTGACGGCTGCACCGTCACTCTGATGAGAGGCATCTGCAAAGAGGACAAACAGCTGCATGATGGACAGTTGCTGATGCACAGCTAACGCCACGAGCAGAGCAAGCAGCAGCCCATGCATGCACATTACTGAGCATATTGATATGTTCCAATGCATTTTGCTCACTCTTCCAACGGCTCCTGCGACGTTAAAGGAAGCTGCTTGCTGTGACCCAACCAGCTCCTTGTTGTGACCCAAGTGCTAAATGCTTCGCGTATGAAAGCTAAGATTAGGAGGAACGTGGAGAGGCAATGGAGGCAACGGCGCGATGCTCGCTTGGATTCGTCCAGCGAGCAACCAAGACGAACAGCAAGAGAAACTGCAACAGACCTGCAGAACTGAAACAGAACTGCAACGCGTTCCTCACGGATTTTGTCAAAATGTGTTTTGTACAGAGAATCACTATAATCGCCTGTCCATGTAACATATGTCCATGTTTGGGTTTTGAGGGGTAGACAGCGGTTGAACAATAGGATCGAAGGTGAGAATCTCTGCTCACCACAGCACCATGACAGAACAGATACGACGAGCCACATGCACAATTAGTAGCTGGCCCAGTGGTTTTGTCATGGCATTACCAATGTTGCTACGTATTGTCACACCATGCTATATGGCACTGCTAGCTTGTCTAAATAGACTGAGCCCACTGCCCAGCTCTGTAGCATCACTCCTGGTGTCACCAAACATCCTTGAAAAACTGCATAACAAGCCACCAGGCATGCCTTGACCACAGCCTGGACACAAGCCCTGACAGTTACCTGCTCAGCAGCAGCAACACTACTCAGTATCGACCTTCTGCCAAACAGCCTCAACAACATCTTGCACCAACTGTGCATATAGCTGTTGCAAGACCTCATTCACACTGGATGGCATCAGTGTGTGCATAATTCCCTGCACCTTGCCCAGCAGCAGCCGCTCTGACCTGCGCTTCAACAGCAGCGGCTGCTGCAAGTCCCGCTGTGTGTTGTAGTAAAACCGTGCCATCATGCTACTGTCCTCCCGACCCGTGCCTCCAAAAGACTCCACCATAAACATCCAAGCCCGAGCAGCTGATCCCACAGAACTGTCACCAGTACTGCTACTGCCGCTGCTGGTGCTGTTCCGTTGCACAACAAATGTGCAGGGGTCTCGATCACAGCTTTCATCCAACTGCATAAACACCACATCCCCCAGCTGAACGTAATACTCCTCGTCAACCCAGCGACCAGGCCTGCCATCATCCCAGTCAGGTGGTGCCCTGCTCTCTGCTGCTGTGGCCTTGAGCCTTTTGGTGCCGCTGCTGCTGCCTCCAAAAGCCCCTGCTGCACGCTTGCTGCTGCTGCTGCTGCTCTTCACCATGTCGGTTGGTGGTTGTGGCAGCTCAGCGTCCATGCACACTGGTACTGCATTCTCACAAGGCAGCTGTGTGGCTGCAAACCCTCCTGGTACTGCTGTCGCAGCTGAACCAGGTTCATCACCGCTTCTGTTGCTGGCTGCCAGCGCAACAACATTGTTGCTGTTACCAAGCTTTCGAAGCTGCCCCATCAGTTGTTGAAGCACTGCTCTCTCTGCTGCTTCACTAGCTGCCACAGACATGTACAATTTCTGCAGGTCCTGCTTCACAGCAGTAGCAGCGGCACTGCCAGAAGCTGCAGTGCCTTTCAACAAGCCAGCAATGCAGCTCCATGCAACAGCAAATGCAGCATCTGCTGCCGGAGCATCTTCACACTTGGCCAGATCAGTCAAAGCTGCCAAAGCAGCTGACAGCAGCTGCTGCGGGTTTGCTGCCTCTCCTGAAAAGTCTGCTGCTGCTGCTGCTGCTGGCTCAGCCATACCTTGCAGGCCTGCAGTGGTGCTAATAAAAGCAACTGCCTGCTGCTGCTGCTAAGCGCACTGCCTCACTGGTCTGCATGGCTCATATGTCAAGCGGCTTGATATGCAACAGCAAAAACATGCAGAAAATATTTGGTGGGCAATATGTAACAAATCAATAATGCTTCGGCCAACCCCACAACCACCTGATGAAATCTGCCTAAGCATTGATGTTGGATCCCAAAACTGTTGAGTATGCTTGTTTGATGGCAAGCCAACAGCTCAAAATATACTGTACTTGGCAAAGACACAGCTGTTGGATGAGCATGCGTATTTGGTGCATGACCCAGCAGAAGTGAAGGGCCATCGGGATAGCGTTGTTCACCAGGTTGAGACCCTGCTCAATGGCAGGCCTTACTACTGCCTAGAGATGCAATATTTTGACCAAGCGGCTTCACGTGGGCTGGTCTTCCCACTTCAGTTGGAATCGTGCATAGGAATGTACTTTGTTGAAAAGGAAATTCCTGTTAGGATAATCCATGCAACAAAGCGGTACCCATTCCTGAATATTCATGGTTGGAAACAGGATAGTTGGTGGAGGCGATAGCAGCGCGTGGTTGAAGTTGTCAGCAATATCCTGAACCCTGCTGTGCCTGGCAATGCATTTGCACACAGAAATCATGATCTGTCATCCTGGAACTCATTACCCCCTGCACAAAGACACGACGTTGCAGATGCTATTGCGCAATGCCTTGTGTTCCATTATCGGAATCTGCAGGCTGTGTATGAGTGCAGGCCGTCACTACCAGTGGGAACTGCCAATACTCCCACAACATCCCAACAAGCAATTCAGCCACCATCGCAGCAAACTACAGCAAGACAGAGAAGGCAGCAAGCGCCTTCCCTAGCTGAAATGCGTGTTAAGCTTGAGCGAACACTTGCTCAGCTCAAAATAGATTATTACGAGTTGCTGAAAGGAGAGGCCAGCAACTCGGCCAGGCTATTCAAAGTCTATAGGCAGCATCCCAGCAACAAGCACTTGAAAGCATTCCTGGCAGCACTCAACAGTTTTAATAACACAGAAACTGATGTATTACATCTTCAAACCCTTGAAGCCCGGCTAACCCCCCTACTCACCTAGTGCAGAGGTGACCTTAACCGGAGAGAGACCTGTGTAGAGAGCCTCGTAGCTGCTGCAAGCAGCAGGACAGCTGGCCGTAAACTTCTTGCCCCAGTTGTGTGTGGGGCTGCAGTGCAGCAGCAGGCTCACACCAGGGGTCACGCTGAGCTTGTAAGCCTTCTTTGACCAATGGCCTGTGAGTAGCTGCTGCTGCTGCTGTGGTGTTGGGCCTGCTGTCAGAAACTCTGCTGCCACACGGACCTGCACAGTCTGTGAACCCTGCTGCAGCAGTACTCCTGTTGCTGACATGAGCTGCACAATGCTGTAGTGTGTGAACCGCTGTTCCGCAACCAGCGCCCTGCCTGCTCGCAGCTGCACTGCTTTGCCGCCCCAGCTATCAGGCAGCAGTATAAGCATGCCAGCACCACGGGGGAGGACATACGGCTGTTGTCCTTGCGCCAAATCTGCAGCCATATCAGCAGCTGCAGCTGCCTGCTGCAGCGATGCTGCCACCGTGGCACACGCTGCAGTCCCCATGTCTGTGCTGCTGTCCAAGCCCCCTGTGTCACCAACTGCTGCCAGCTCTGCTACTGGCTCTGCTTCAAGCTCAGATGCTGGTTTCTGCTGCCTGCTGCGCCTGCAGAGGGATGCTAGCACGGAGACTGACTGCTGGGGCTGCATTAGTTCCTAGCACCTGCAACTGCTGTGCATGCTGAAGCGCTGACTGTGCTGCTGCAGCTGCAGCCTGTGCCGCCCTGCTAGCTGCAGCCTCATCGCCACGTGCGTTGGCAGCAGCTACCGCAGCAGCGCTATGCAGCGCTGACGTGTTGGGTC
Source organism: Tetradesmus lagerheimii (assembly GCA_902809745.2). Classification (NCBI taxonomy): domain Eukaryota; kingdom Viridiplantae; phylum Chlorophyta; class Chlorophyceae; order Sphaeropleales; family Scenedesmaceae; genus Tetradesmus; species Tetradesmus lagerheimii. Next base: position 5,539 of record CADDIJ020002019.1, on the reverse strand, counting down.
ACCAGGGGCTGTCAAGGTGTTTGTAGCGAATGGTTCGAGAGATGCTGAGGATGGGGTGCCTGCAGGTGTCTACACCAAGAATGTGGTGTACCGCGAGGTGTTTAACTGAGTGTTTACACATTTGGCAGCTATTATTATTATTATTTACATGTCGCAGCTATTGATGGCTTAGGCTGCATGTAACACCGTTTCAGGTTACTGGCTGGAGCGTGAAGCCATGCAGGGCACGTAAAGCCTTTGTCCCAAATGAGCTTTTGTGTCCTACCCGCGTGGCGCGGGTAGTGGGTCCAGTTAGTATCTTTAAAAGGAACAGTGTCAGTCAGTCAGTCAGTCAGTCAGTCAGTCAGTCAGAAGCCTCGCCTTAGGACCTGGCCGTTAAACCCCGGGACGTGTGCAAACTGCGTCATCAGAAACAGTGCAGCGTCCAACGGAGGATACGTTTTGTAACCGCTTCTGAGAGGCAGGTGCCTGAGTTCGACGCTGTTGGATCAGTCCGGTCGCAGTTGTAACCACCATGCACAGCGTTCCATGACAACAATAGTCTGAACTTGTCTCAACAGTAGCTGTAGCCAGTCGCATTACGCTATTGCTTCTCAAATTGAAGATTGCATCTATGTTGTACATGAGGTGGTGGGCAGTGTGCAGCGTGATCTTGCTGGCCATCCCTGCCACGGCTGCAGCGACCATAACGCCTAACAGCAGGGACTCTCTGCAGCGGCAGCAGCACGCTTCGAGGCAGTCACATCACGATGTCCGACATCAAGAGTGTGAGTGATTCTGGCATGGCTGTTGGGTGGGCTATTCCTGCTGCCGAATGTTGGTGCTGCAGTGGGAGCCAGCAGCACCTCAGACACCAGATGCATCTACGTTGTACATGAGGTGGTGGGCAGTGGCGCAGCGTGATCTTGCTGGCCATCCCTGCCACAGCTGCAGCAACCAGAACACCCAACAGCAGGGACTCTCTGCAGCGGCAGCAGCACGCTTCGAGGCAGTCACATCACGATGTCCGACATCAAGAGTGTGTGTGATTCTGGCATGGCTGTTGGGTGGGCTATTCCTGCTGCCGAATGTTGGTGCTGCAGTGGGAGCCAGCAGCACCTCAGACACCAGATGCATCTACGTTGTACATGAGGTGGTGGGCAGTGGCGCAGCGTGATCTTGCTGGCCATCTGTAAGGTTGAAGGAACCGGAAGTTTCTAGAAGGTTCTAGAAGGTTCTGGATGTTTCCAGAAGGTTCCAGATGTTCCAGAAGTTCTAGAAGTCTCCGGAAGGCTGTAGATGTTTCCGGAAGTAGTATGTTCTAGGATTGTCTAGAAGCTTCCTTGGTCCAGAATGTTCCAATTGTAGGCAGTTGAGGAGGCGTTGTAGGTTTTCGCCAAGGCTATAAATAGAGGGGGCCTCTCCTCACTCAACAAGAAGTATTCACTCAAGAAGTCTTTCCATCAGACCTCTCAAGTCCTCGTAGCCTCGTCTATTGTGTGAAGCCTTCCCTTGGTAACTAACTGAGCCTTCTATACAACTACGGCCTACGTCGAATCGCTATAGAAGACCTTAGTTGCCAAAGGACCCGCCGACAAGGCGTGACAAGTGGTAGCTGAGATTGTCTACGGACACCGTGGAGTCCTGGAGATTCTACAAGCTTCCGGCATATGCCAGGCAAGTACAATCCGGAGAAGCCTGCACCCAAGGTGAAGTTTCTGGAGCCTCCCTCGCACCCAAGCGCCGCCAAGTTCCGGACAACCTTTGAGCTCAACAGCGTGGAGTTCGTCACTTCTACTCCTATCCGGAACCTTCCTGCCAAGACCGACTACCATTGCCTTAAGCCTTCCACTAACATCAAGAAGCATCCAGCCAAGAAGGTTCCTAAGTCTTCAACCTACTCTCCGCGCATCCGGAAGATTCTCAACAACATCCTCACCAAACCTCAGCCCACGCCCGTGAAGCCCCAGTGCTTCAAGAAGGAGGTGCACAAGCCAATCCCTTTTGAAGACGTTTGTGCGCGCATTCAGGCAGCCCAGGCGGCAGAGCACCGCGCACACCAGGAGAAGCTCCGGAATCTTCTTCACACGGCAATTAAGGAGCACATCACTAAGGAGGCCAAGGCCAAGGGCGTCTCTGATTGTGAGTCCGCTTGCTAAGCAGCCATGGAGGGATCTGGAGTGTCGCCGGAGATGTTGGCCTTACAGCAGCAGGTGGCTCAGCTTCAGCACGCGCTTCAGCACATGCTGCAGCAGCAGACCAGAGCTGTGCCTACAAGCAAGCTGAAGCTCCCCAAGCCACCAGAGACCAATGGCAGGCAGCCTTCCCCTGTCAATTGGTGCCACAAGATGGAGACGTACCTTGCGGCCGAGGGCGCCAACCTCAGCAGCTCTTCCATTGTGACGGTGGCAGCGGCCTACCTCAAGGACTCAGCCCTCAACTGGTACCGCCAGCATGAGCAGGCTGTGGCGGTGGGCAAGGCTCAGCCCTACGCTTCTTGGGATGAGTTCAAGAAGGCCTTTATCGCCCGTTTCACCCCTGTTGACCCAGAGGTGGACGCGCGGGAGAGGCTTGACCGGCTCACCCAAACGCGTAGCGTGTTCGCCTATGCCCAGGAGTTCAACACCTACATGCTGGAGCTGCCGCACATGGACGAGAACGACCGCATTCATCGCTTCATCCGCGGTCTGAAGCTGGAGGTGCGCATTCACGTCAAGCTGCAGCAGCCAACCACACTGCATGACGCCGTGGAGCTTGCCATTAAGGCAGACTCGATGGTGTGGGAGCGTGGTCGAAACGGCAACAGCTGCTTCGTCAACATGGGCAGCAACAACTGTGGAGCGGTTGCAAGGGGCGGATCGGCACCCATGGAGCTCGGAGCAATGGAGCCGCAGAAGCCCAGGAACCAGCCGCTCAAGTGCTTCTACTGTGGCAAGCCAGGGCACAAGCGGCGGGATTGCAAGAAGCTGCAAGCGTACAAGCAGCGTGATGGGGACACCTCTGCACGGTCAAACTGAAGGGCGCGTGCAGTAGTGTGAGGTCGTACTGTGCGCATTGAGCAGGCTCAGCCCCGTGCGCCTGTGAGAGACTCACGCCAGGTAGAAGGCTCACAAAGGCCTAGTGAGCCTGGAGCATCCAGTGCAGCCCAGGGAAAAGCGGGTACCCGTCGTTGTGGACGACTGCGGGACTGTACCTACTGGCTGTTCAACCGCCTGGAGAAGGTCAAGTATGCCGATGCTTACGGGCCATTCTCAGTGGACGCCTGCGCACGTGAGGAGACTGCCCAGGCTGACAAGTTCTACAAGGGCTTCACTGACTTCCGCAAGGCTAATGTCAGCGGCGAGTCAGTATGGCTGAATGTGCCTTTCCGGCATGCTGGCCAATATCTAAGGCACTACCTGGATTGTAAGAAGACCGCACCGGAGACGACATGCGCCGTGTTTATCCTGCCCAAGTGGGACAGGAAGCCGTGGTGGAAGCTGACGCAGGGGATGAGGGTAATTCACGAGTACCCTGCGGGAACGGAGGGCTTGTTCTCTATCCCATCCGGGGACAGGTGGGTGGAGCAAGCTTCTCAATGGCCGGTGATCATCCTGTGGGATCCGCCCGTGAACACAGGAGTGAAGCCAAGGCCATGGGAGGAGGAGTTGCCGGCGAAGCAGGAGCTGGAGACACTCACTGCACCCGAGGCCGAAGACTCGTGCACCGCCATGGAGCTAGGTGGTCTTGAGCCTGCTAGCCATGAGCTCATTCGTCTGAAGGCCAAGTGCCGCGGCGAGGTGCTTGATGTGCTAGTAGACTCAGGTGCGAGTGAGGACTACATCGATCCGAGGGTGGTGATGAAGTTCCGATTGCCTACTCTCAAGCTCCATCGACGTCAAGTGAGGCTCGCCAACGGTTCACTGCAAGATGCGGGGACAGTCGTGCCTGACCTACGTTTCCGTATTGGACAATTCAAGGACCGGAGGCCTTTTACCGTCACTCAGCTGGCACCATACGACATCATCCTTGGCAAGCCTTGGTTGACTGCTCACAACCCTGCCATCGACTGGGTGTCTAACACCATCACCATTGAAAAGAGGGACGTCACATACACCTTGCAGCAACCCTCTAACATCGAGAGGACAACTCCCAGTGTCAGTTTGCTGTCTGCACTTCAACTCAAGCGAGAGTTACGCAAGGGCGCAATTGCTTACCTTGCCATCCTCAAGGAGGTTGAGGAGGACCCAACTATCCGTGCGATAGATGACCTCTCTCCCCCTTCGGGGGATCCCGAGTGGATTGAACGGATGAAGGGGGTACTTCACAAGTACTCAGCCATCTTTGGCAAACTGCCAAAAGGTGTACCTCCATCCCGAGGTGTGGAACATGAGATTGAGCTGGAGCCTGGTGCCAAGCCCCCTTACCTACGTATTTATCACATGAGCCCTTTGGAGCTGGCGGAGGTCAAGCGACAACTAACGGACCTGATTGACATGGGGTTCATCCAACCTTCCAAGTCGCCGTATGGAGCACCCATTCTTTTTGTTCCTAAGAAGAATGGTAAGCTTCGTATGTGCATTGACTATCGGGCGCTGAACAAGATAACGGTGAAAAACCGCTATCCTTTGCCTCGCATTGACAAGCTGATGGATCAGCTTCATGGGGCGACGATGTTCAGCAAGCTTGATCTTCAGAGTGGCTATTGGCAGATCCGCATTGCTGAGCAGGATGTGCCAAAAACCGCGTTCCAGACGCGTTATGGTCACTTTGAGTGGAAGGTTATGCCTTTTGGGTTGACCAACGCACCCGCAACTTTTCAGCATTTGATGAATAAGATTTTGCAGCCATATCTTGATAAGTTCGTGGTGGTGTACTTGGATGACATCTTGATCTTTTCCAAGACACCTGAGGAGCATTTGGAGCACGTGGCTAAGGTGCTCGCGGTTTTGAGGGAGAATCAGCTTTATGTGGGGCTTGACAAATGTGCATTTGGGCTCAGCGAAATCGATTTCTTGGGACATGTCGTCAGTGCCGACGGCATTAAGCCAGATCCCAAGAAGGTGGCAGCGGTTACGGAGTGGCCGACACCTGGCACTGTGCGTGAAGTGCCAGGTTTTCTCGGTTTGACTGGTTACTACCGGCGCTTCATTCAGCACTATGCTCAAAAGGCGTACCCGTTGACGGAGCTCACCAAGGAGAGCATCAAGTGGCACTGGCGGGATGATGTAGAAGGTCAGGCCTTCGACGAGCTCAAGAAGGCATTGGTGTCCGCACCTGTACTGGTGACGCCTGATCCGAGCTTGCCTTATGAGGTCTACACCGACGCCTACAAGTTTGCGCTTGGAGCGGTACTACTTCAAAATCAGGGCAAGGGCTTGCAACCCGTGGCTTATCTGTCACGGGAATAGGAATAGGAACTACGCAACAGTGCTTTGGTGGGCTCTGTGCGTAAGTTTATGGGCCAAGGCAGCCGAAGCGACTATCAGCGATCCAGGGCCGTTACTCTCTAAGAGCAACCCCCGGCACGCCCGGTTTTCCGCTAGGATAGTCTGGTCATCTGGGCCCTACCAACCATTTC
>CADDIJ020002018.1:0-21209 GCA_902809745.2 Tetradesmus lagerheimii | reverse complement strand
GCAGCTGTATCAGTTTGTGCTGCAGCAACAGCAGAGGCCTCACAGCAGTGCCTTCTACAAGGTATTCCTGAGGAAGCTGCACAGGCCAGGCCTGAAAGCAAAAGCTGCACAGGTGCAGCACCTGCAGCAGAGGGCAGCCATCAACCCTGCTGCCAGGAATGTGTTCCTGGTGAGCTTGGCACAAGCACAGCAGATGTGCCAGGGGCTGGGCATGCCTGCAGCTGTCACCACCCAGTTCAGCTCCCCTCTGACAGCTCCCCAACCTGTGGCAGCAGCACCAGTGCCACCACTGCCAGGCCAGGCCAGCCCTGCTGCTGCAGCAGCAGCTGCTGCTGCTGCTGTTGCAGAAGCAGTGGCAGAAGCAGGTGCTGGCCCATCTGGCAGTGGCCAAGCAGCAGCAACAGCAGCAGCACCAGCCCCAGCAGCAGACTGGCTGCAGGGTGCCATGCCTCATCAGCTGCCTGAGCCCACCTTCACCCAAGAGCAGTTGCAGCAGTTCAGGTTTGGCTTGCAGACCCTGCCCTCAGTTGAAGCTGAAGCAGAGTGCAAGGAAGTGGCAGTGCAGCTGGAGTTGTACAAGCCTTGGAGGACAGCCACCATCATGCTCAGCAGGCCCAAGCGGGTGAGCTTGCTGCAGCCCAGCTGTTGGCCAGGCCATGCAAATGAGGCCCTCAGATACATGGGCTTCCTGTACAGTGTCATGTCACAGCAGCACCCCAGACTGCAGCATTTGCTGGATGGCTACCTGGTGATGCAGTACATCTCCTTCCTGAGGGCAAGGGGTGTGGGGCCTGCCAAGCTGGGAGCTGCTGTGCTGATGGTCAGGTGTGGGGCTGAGTGGGTGTGGAGCACTCAGCTGCCAGCAGCACAGGTGCAGCTGCCCAGCCAGCAGCAGTTGTACCAGCAGTACCAGGCTAGGCTGGAGATCCTGTGCCACCAGTGCAGGAACAACCTGCTGCCAGACCCTGTCAAGGTGGAGAGGAGGCTGCAGCAGCAGCAGCAGCTGGCTGGCAGCATGACAGCAGAGCAGCTGGTGGCACTGATGCAGGCCTTGTGGAATGAGGCAGCAGTCATGGTGCCCCTGCTGAGGGAGGGCTGCTGTGAGAGAAGGGCTGACACAGCAGAGTTCATCATGCAGGTGGCCATGGTGTGCATGTTTTTTGGGTTCCTTCCTCCCATGAGGGTGTCTGTTGTGGTGAGCCTGTTGATGCCCAACACAGCTGCATGCAATCATGCCAACTGCCAGCTCCCTGCCAGGTGCAAGGGCAACAGGGTGCAGTATGTTGCTGGTGGTGAGCAGCTGCAGCTGTACTGCCCTCACCACAAGACTGAGAGGCATGGTGTGAGACCCATTGACCTGGTGTTGCCCCTTGAGCTGTTCCTGCTGCTGCATGCACACATCAAGGTTGGCAGGAAGCTCATCATGAGCAGGCTGCAGCAGCAGGGCAAGGGCAGGCATGTGGCAGCCACTGCTCAGGCTGGCTACTTGTTCTTGTGGCCCAGCACAGGCAAGCCTGTGGCTGAGCAGCAGTGTTGCCAGCTGTTCCAGCAGCTGGTGTTGGATTCACCTGCATGTGCTGCCCAGTTTGGTCCCCTGTGGTGCAGGGCATTGTTTGTGGGGGAGAGGAGGGGTGCCAGCAGGCTGGAGGTTGGCATGTCTGATGCAGCAGCTGCAGCTGTCATGAACAATTCAGTGGGTGTCTGGAAGTCAAGTTATGACAAGTTCAAGGCCAGCAGGCAGGCAGCAGAGGTGCAGCAGGGGATGCAGCTGTGGAGGGCAGGGATGCTAGGCAAGGCACAAGCAGGGGACTTGCTGCATGCTGCTGGGCAACAGCTCCTGCAGCAGCAGCTGGGCTCAGCAGCAGCAGCAGGTGTTGCTGCTGCTGGTGCTGAGGTGATTGTCATCTCTGACAGTGATGCTGATGAGGACTGTGAGAGCTCTGCCATGACTGGCAGCAGCTGTAGCATGGATGGGGACAGTGTCAGCATGCCTGGCAGCTCTTGCAGCATGAGTGAGGGTGATGAGAGTGAGGGTGATGAGAGTGAGGGTGATGAGAGTGCAGGTTCTGGTGGTGATGATGATGGCACAGATGGTGTGGGATGCACTGAGGAGTGATGGCCTCTGGTGCTCATCACCAGCATGCATGGGGTGTCACTGTGGCTCATGGCAGCACAACTGCACATACAGCTCATCATGCAGGCATGTGTAGAATGGTTGGAATCCTCCCTACCCAAGAGGCTGGTTGTTGATGTCTTGGCTGGCTGGCTGGCAGCAAGTGGTGTGTGCCATGGTGTGGTTACACTTGGTAGGCTACTGACAGTGCAGTGTCAAGTGACAAGGCAGGCACACAGTGCCACTGCTGTGACACTGCAGTGAAGTGTTGCATTTCAGCAGCATGTGGTTCGGCAGTTGGTGATTGACGTGATCCAGTCATCGTGCTGCTGCTGCTGCTGCTTCGCTCCAACGTGACTGTGTTTGGAGGCACTGTCATGCTCGATGTGCCTATTCAAATTACGATATGCTGCTGGTTTGGTTGTCAACGAACTCAGGCGTTTGCTATGCGTTCCTGGCTTGTCTGTGCTCGTGCTGGTAACTCGATAGCGGACTTTACTGCAGCTCGGCAGGGCTCTGGGGACGCTAGCAGTTAGTAGTTTTGTCCGGTCTCGAACTCAAATTGATGTCGCGAGCTCGCGGCCTAGCGTGGAGGCTGGAGCACACACAGGCATGGTGACAGGGCTCAGCCTGCTAACTGCTACTGCTGCTGTGCCTTGCCAGCCAGGCCCCTGAGAAAAGCCCTGGCCTGGCTGACCATCTTCTGCTGCTGCAGCAGCAGCTGTTGCTGCAGCTGCTGCTGCTTCAGCTCCTCCAGCCTGCTGTCCATCTGCTTGCAGTAGGGGCATGGGGGGTCACACCTGTTGGCCCCTGCAAACTGCTTGCAGAGCTTGTTGAGCTGTGTCCTGTGAAAGCTGCCAGACCTGGCATTGCCTGCCTGGGTGCCATACAGCAGGTGCCTGGGGTTGACACACCTCTTAGACAGGCAGATGCTGGGCTTGGGCAGCAGCTGAGTCAGATTGCTGTTGATGTTGTACTGCAGGTTGCTGCTGCTGCTGCTGTCCAGCACCTCATCAGAATGACACACCACAAGCCTGTCCTTCTTCTTCTGCTGCTGCTGATGCTGATGCTGATGCTGCTGCTCCTTGTACTGCTGCCACCATGTGTCTGAAGGGCCTTGTGTCATCCAAGCCACCAACTTGTGCACCCTCACCCACACTGTGCAGGGAGAGGCCTGCAGCAGTAGGCTGGGGTATTTGTGCTGTGCAGGCACAGTCTTGGGCAACAGCTTGATGTGCCTGCACCCAAGCATGCACAGCAGCAGCAGCAGCAGCAGCACTTGCCTTCCTCTCTGCATGACATGGCAGCAACAGTATAAACAGCAACAACAGCATTGACACCCAACCCTGCCTGCTATGATGTATTGTATGCTAGCATCATGTTGGTATTGATATGATATCCAGCCATCCACCCTGGCTTCATGGGTAACATGATGGTGATGATGATATCCAGCCACCCACCTTGTACCATGCAGCCTCATGCATGTGTCATACAGCTGTCCTTCCTCATCAGTGAGTGTCACCTTGACAGGGGGCCTCTGGAAGAGTGCCAGGGCTAGCAGTTCATCCTCCCTGTCACAGCCATGCTCTGTCTCTGCCAGCAGCTGCTGCCACTCCTCTGATGTCTTGCAGTCTGCTGCTGACATGGCTGTGGCCAAGGCCAGCTGCCTCATGGGTGACACCAGCCCTTTGAGCACAGCAGCCAGCAGCAGCAGCCCCAGCTGCTGCACTGTGAGCTGCTGCAAGTGGCCCTGGGCAGGCAGCACCCCCTGCTGTGCTGTTGTAGCATGCTTCTTCCTCTTGTTGCTGCTGCTGTTGCTGCTGCTGCTGCTGCTGCTGCTGCAGCACTGTACCACCTGTGGCGGGAAAACTTGCAGCAGCTGCTCCTCGCTGCACCCAGCCAGCGTCCGTGTGTCTTTCAGGAACACTGGCACTAGGAGGACGGGGTAGAGCGCTGCCTGTAGCGCCAAAGGCTGTGCGCCAGTGCGGTGCTTGCACTTTGCGCGGGCCGGAGTGGTCTCAGTCGATTCCACGGACCCAGCAGCCTCCAGAACATTGCTGCCGCAACCCATGGAGCGTCGTTTGCCGTAATCACTGCTGGTCACGGCTTCAAGCGTGCGCTGATGGGCAGGCACACTGCTGCTGCAGCGCACGCCACAGCCACGGAACACACGAAACATGAATCTGGTGTTTCCAAACGCCCTTGGCAGGCAGGGTGTGGCATGGCGTTGCAGTCGGGCTGGGCGAGCACGGCATGTTATGACAGGTGGCAGGTCATGACAGCAAGCAACACGCTGGTCTATCAGGCGATCGCAGTTGTGTCTGTACTCTCCATCTGCATCTATAAGTAAGGTTGCCACGCCTAGCTGCAGCGTGGACACCCCGTAACCGATGGCCCCGTACCCAACTGACGGTCTGTGGCGTGCTGAGTCGCACGACCCAGCACAGCGACTCTAATATATGTTTCTAAAGCCATGACACACGTATATGTCACACGTGCTGCTGTTACGCCCACTGCACAGTAGGAGTTCGTTGGAGCAGCAAGGCACAGCTGGCCGGTAGCATGGCGCCCATGGCGAGCAGAGGTGAGCGCAATATGCACCGGAAACGATCGGTGAATACCTTGCGGCGATGGCGTTCGGAGCAGGGCAGCTGCTTCCTTGCAGTAGCATGAAGTGCTGCAGCAGTGCTGCACAAGTGCTGCAGCAGTGCTGCACAAGTGCTGCAGCACAGCACATTGCAGCAGTGCAGCACACCACTAAACCCTAAACCCTAAACCCTAAACCCTAAACTAGAGGCATGTATCCAGCATGTTGAAGACCGTCTTCAACATGCTGCACGTGTGGGCTGCACACAGCTTGGTGCAGCCCTGCTGCTGGGGGCCAGCAGCAGTGCCCCCCACCAATGCATCTGTGCAGACTAAACCCTAAACCCTAAAACCTAAAACCTAAAACCTAAAACCTAAAACCTAAACCCTAAAACCATGCAATGCAAAACACACTCCTTGTATATGTAACGTGACGGGGTCTATAGGTTGGAAACGAGGCATGGAGGCATCGCCTTTTGGGGTCACGTTACATTGGTAGCTGAGCGGGTCGGTTCCGTAGCTCAGTCGGTAGGGAGCCGGACTTGGGTGCGGAAGGTCCTGGGCTCGAACCCCACTGTGCTCGTTTCGCGGATGAGGACATCACGCTACCTCGAGGGGGAGGTATGTAACGTGACACTCCTGCACTCTACATAAATGACCACATTCAGAAAGTGACTAGCACACGCATATGTGTACACTTGTAAACTGTAAAAAGCGTCATCCTATATCCCAAAGCTCATGCAACACGAATGCATGGGGATGTCAGTGTTCACCCCCATTTGAAGGATGCCAATATTCTGCCACCAGCCACTAACACATACATGACAAGAGATGCATGTGATGTTATATCACAATATGCAGATGGGGGCTTTACACACCCCTGCCTGTGACATAGATGGAAGTACACAAACCATCTCAAAATACTACATAAAAAACACTTACATACAAACACAAACACATGCTACAACGTCCGGTGTCCCAGCCAGAGAATGTTGACTGTGGCAACATGGATGTAACAGCAATATCCTTACAACAAGCATAATCCTTACAATAATCCATACAATGACATCCATCAACACAACATGCGGCGGCAGATAGCCACCTCATCTACACAGCCGTTGCATCATCCATGTATGCAATGTCATTCTTTTTTTGAAGTTAATTGGTTACATGGGCTGGACCAAGCAACAACGAATTTACTCTGAAAAAGATCCTTAGAGAGGATGGGGCAACCTGTTCTGACACCCACCCCACAGCTCTCTTTTCTTACGAGATGCTGTCACAGGGCCATATAGATAGTTCCGTGAGGAACAGCCATAAAGGCATCCAGGACCTGACCGTGTGCCCAGTATCCACTATCACCACAGCCGTCCTTGGATCAGCTGCAGCGCGCAAAAAGCCAAGAGTTGCCGTTAAAGGCGATGCTCAAGGCCTGTCTTAATCCTATGTCTTTCAGTAAGCTGCTGTTGTGAGCATGCATGCTTTAGGCAATGCCCATCATTCACCGACATACACACACAGACCCACACATAAAACCAACACCTAACACACACAACATAACACAACCATGCAATGTCATTCAACACGCCACATCCCACTGTCACAGCCCTGCCGTGGTGATAGCCAGCCCTATATGCCTATCTGCCCCATCCCGTGACACTCTGTACAAACCCGCCCACTTGCGCTGAAAATCCTCTAAGCCAATCACAGGGGAACGACCACCCAGCCATGACAGTGGGATCCCGGATCCGACCCTAACATCAGCCTCAACCCTATCCCACTCCCTTAGTAGCTGTTGCTGCAGCTCTGCTCGGAACCGGCATGCCACCGCCTTGGCAGTGAACGATGAACTGCCTGGCGCATTCATAGCATGCCCCTGCCCATCCTTGCCGCTATTGCCCTGCACAGGTGCTACTGCTGCACTGCTGCTGCTGCTTGCGCCATGAGTGCCAGTGCTGCCCCCATCACCTGCAGCACTGTTGCTGGGCTGTCTATGGCAGCTGTTGCGTACAGCCCAGATGGATTCCAGCAACAGCAAGCGCAAGTGCGTCCAAAGCAGCTGCTTGTCTGCAGGCAGCGCCCATACACTGGCATCATCTAACAACAGCACACTGCTGCTGATAGGGACCACAACCCCTTGCTGCACTTGCTGCCACAGCTGTGCAAACCACTGCCACACTGCTGCAGCCACAGGACACTCCACAAACAAGTGAGTGAAGGTCTCAAGCTGCGGCGGCTGCTGGCACTGCTGTGCAGGGCATGCGAATTGAGCCGGATCCTGTGCCCGCCAGCAGCAGCAGCAGCAACAGCAGCAGTAGCAGCATCAGCATCAGCATCAGCATCACCATCACCATCACCATCACCATCACCATCATCATCATGTTACCCATTCAAGCCATAGCATCAACGCCATCGGCCCCGCGCCCCTCTGGAGCGGAAAGAGGAGGGAGCACTGCTCCATTGTGTTCGCAACTATTGCGCACATCCCAAGCTTCGACAAGATACTCAGCAATACTCCTAGATATCACTCGGCACCCCCCCCCTACTACCCCAAATATCATCAGAAACAAAATGCAACAACTTAGTGGATGCATCAGTCAACGACGTCACATTGCGCAAATTTTCAGCGCCACCAAGTCTATCTCGCAAAACAGACCGAATCTCATCAAACATAGTATCCCTCTGAGCAGAAGTAGCGGGACAATCAAACATCAGATGTGACAAAGACTCAACACCCTGACCACAAGCAGGACATGCTGTATTAGAATCAGCTCTGCTGCCGCCATAACGACTGGTACGCTCATGCACGCAAAGACAGCCCCTAGTGGCACTGCTGCTGCTGCTGCTGCACTGTCTGCTATAGCTGCACTGGCATCTGCAGCCGCCGCATTGCCGGCTGCCACGTGTCTTGCTATGTCTGCAGCAGCCTGCACGGCAGCCGCAGCTGCTGCTTGTGCTGTCGCTAGCACTGCCTCGCTGCGCGCTGCTGGGTTTGCAAAGCTGCTTTTGATGGCATCCCAGTCACCTGCCAGCAAGTCAACCACACTCTGCAGCAGCACTGGGCAGGCAGGCTTTGGGGGCAGCCTGTCTGCGCCGCCGTACAGCTGTGCGTTGCTGGAGTGGATGCTCTCACGCAGCTGCTGCAGGTGAGCATCTGCCTCTGCTGCTGACATGTGCTAGTACTGCCAGTCGCAGGCATTCCTGCATGATGCCAGCTCATAGCCGTTGTGCATCAGGGACACTGTAAGCTTCTGCAGCATCCCACTGAGGCTGCCCTCTGCTTCTACGCAGTTAATGATAGTCTGCCAAACATTTGGCGTGCACTTGTTGAGGCCGTAGAGCTGCGCCAGCTCTGTGGCATGCTGCAGCTGCGCTGTGCCTGCCTCATCCAGGCTGGCCACCAATGCGCTGTTGGCCAGGGTGGGGCACCTAAGCATACAGCAGAAGAGAAGCAGTGAGGCAGGTCGGGTCAGGGCCTGGCTCATCAGTGACTGTCCTAATCAGGAGGCACTGGCAGCATGCTAGAAACATGTTGGCTTCAGCTGCACAAGACGCACACTGCATCAGCATCTGCATGACTGCACAAGCCGCACAGGCAAGTCACTTATGCACGTAACCAAACATGCCACCAAGGGATGTTGCTCACCAGCCTAGCAGTGACCGCTTGAACTTGACCACCTGCATGTTGCGGCCAGCAGAGTCCGCGTAGGTCAGCCGGGGGCCGAATCCAAACATGCAATTCTCCACGTAGTTGAGCCAGGACTTTTTTGCTGCTGAGCGCCCAGCGTGCCCGAGATACCTGCAAAAGCAGCCCCAAACACATGCTCAAAACTAAAGGATGGATGTGGCATCGTAGCAGCATCATAGCAGCTCCTCGGGACAGGCAGGTCAGCATTGTCGTGTACCAGCCTGCAGTGTGCCGTCATCACCCCTGGCAAAGCACCCCAGCTGCACAGAAATCACAATAACACAGCAGCAGAAACACTCACCAGGGCCACAGATCGCTGGGAAGGCTGGCCATGGGCAGCCGCCGGATGATCAGCCACACCTCGCCAGCATGCATGGAGCGGAAGCTGTGCATTTGCGTCAAGTCAGCTGGGGGTGCAGTGGTGCCTGCAGGCCACAACGCCAAGTAAAATACATGAGGTTATCAGTATCAATGCCTGGCGTTGTCTGATTCATTAGCATCATGAGAGTCTCTGAGCCATCCACCCACCAGGCCGGCGCTGCATCATCAGCCATGTACAGACATGCACAAACTGCCCACTTTAGCCTTTTGCATTTCACATGGGGCAGACACATGTAAGACCAAGTCTGTGAGGTATCACTTGGCCCATCATACAGACCCTTCTTATTGTATAAAAAGTGCAAACTGCTACTTCAGGGTTTTGGCTTGAGACGGCAGACGCCTGGAAGAACCGAAACTGTGAGGTATCACTTGCCCATCACACAAACCTGTCTTGTAGTATGTAAGGTGCAAACTGCTACTTCAAATTTTGGCTTTGAGACCAGCAGACACACTGTAAGACCCCAAACATGAGGTATCACTTTGCCCATCACACAGACCCTGTCTTGAAGTATAAAAGGTGCAAACTGCTACTTCAAGTTTTGGCTTTAAACGGGCAGACACTTGCAAGACCACAAGTGTGAGGTATTCCTCTGCAAATCAACAGCTCACCCTTTGGCTTGTCACAGCTGTTGCTCAAGAATTTGGCGCCAGCAAGAGCAGCGGTGACCATGCTTGGGGTGACCTCGTCAAAGGTGGCAACATGCTGCAGGCCACCATACGGCCGGGTAAAGCCCATGGCATTGTTGGGAGTGCGCTGAGTCCCAGTGATGCTGGCCTCACCACCGCTGCTGCTGCTGCTGCTCCTGCCCCTGTCCCTGCTGCTGCTTTCTCCGCAGCTGCTGCTGCTTTCCATCCCGCTGCTGTGCCTTCACTGCCGCTGCTGCTTGCAGCACTGCAGGAGGCACTGCCAGCCCCCCGCTGCTGCTTGACAACCGCTGCAGAGGCTGCATGTGCCTGCCCAGAAGCCCTGCAATAGGAAATACCCTTGCAGAAACTCTGTTGTGTGCAGCAGACACATCTTGAGAATCTGCTGCAGAGGTGAGGCTGCTGCTGAAGGCTGCAGAGAGACACAAAGAGCAGAGGGTACGTTCAGCACATCTGCAGCCACACGAGGCATGCATAACAGTCAAACGTGTGTTGAACATGTTTAGATCACCTTCAACACCGGGCAGCTTCTGCACAGCAGGCAGCATCGTGTGCTGCTAACTGCTTGGCTTCTGCTGCTGCTGCTGCTTGCTGCTTGTGGTTTCCTAGCTGCTGCTGCCGGTTAACTAGGGTTACTGAATGCACTTCATTAGCGTGCTTCAGAGCTCCGCAGGTTGCATCGCTACCTTTCACACGACAACACAGGATGCGTTTGATGTCTTCAGTCTGTGGCCGTTGCAGTTCGATCGCCTGCTCAAAAGTCATTGTAATACTTCTAGATTTTGCTTTAACGTGTTCCAGATGCAAAAGGTAAGTCCAGACTGTACCACCATCTTGAGCCCTAGCAGTTGTACATCTATATATCTATATATATAAGAAACAACTTTGCCGGTCCGGTTTTCGGGGAAAAACGGGCGCGGCTCGCGCCGGCAGGCCGCCAGCACGCCTTCATTGTAAACAGCTAAATTAGGGGCATCATTCGTTCATGCTGAAGAACATGGACGAAACGCGTCTGCACAGGAGCAGCACCTGCAGCCCCCTGCCCCGCAGCAGCAGCACCAGCAGGGACCCCGCAGGTCAGCGCGCGTTGCTCAGCAGCAGGAGGCTGCGCAGCAGCAGCAGCAGCAGCAGCAGGCTCAACAGCACGCGCCAGCTCCACTACCTCCTGCACACCCACCAGCAGGTGGCAAAGCAGCTCTGCATCCAGTTGTGGAGGGCCCTCACTTCCCCGGGCATAATCTGGGGCCCCGGGCGCTGCAGTGCAGCCACTGCCATGCAAAACTGTGGCCACAGGAAAACAAGGGCATGGCTGCTGCACCCCATGGTGGCAGCTTATGCTGCTATCATGGCAAAGGCTGCAGCATCCAGGACAGCTTCCAGCCGCCCCCACAGCTGATCAGAGAGCCTTACGCCAGGAACAGCGCGCCCAACAACATACAAACGATCGAGAGCATCAAAAAGCTTGCTCACATGTGTGCATGGCCGTGGCATCATGCCACGGGTGTCACGCTAGTGGAGGCAGAAATTGTACTCCGTTTTGCAGACTGTTTTGACTTTGGGCCTGGCCGCTCGCGAGCTCACTACTTGTCGAAGCTGCTGTATTTTTTAGTTGTTCCTGGCATAGCGAATACCCAACTGGCACTGGTGGAAATGACTTTGAGTGTGCTGCTGCCCCGTGGAGGGTTGTCTGTGGCAGCGCGTAACATGGCAAGCTGACTGCAGCGTGTCACGACCTGATAAAGTTGGCTGCTAGCGCAAATTGACATATACATTCCAGTTTAATTTATTGCCCCCTCATCAATTACTAGCTCGCCCAATGCTACGCTTGTGCTGGCGTTGCAATTGCACGGCAAGGAGCACAAGCACATGCAAGTACTCCTCACCGGCACTAGACCCGAAATGCACACATTGTCGCATCATCATCATCATCATCATCATCATCATCATCATCATCATCATCATCATCATCATCATCATCATCATCATCATCATCATCATCATCATCATCACCATCATGTTACCCATTAAGCCATAGCATCAACGCCATCGGCCCCGCGACCCTCAGGAGCGGAAGAAAGAGGGAGCACTGCTCCATTGTGTTTGCAATTATTACGCACATCCCAAGCTTGGACAAGATACTCAGCAATGCTCCTAGATATCACTCGGCACACCCCCCTACTACCCCAAATATCATCAGAAACAAAACGCAACAACTTAGTGGATGCGCGTTGAGGCGCAGCACAACCTGTTTTGCAGGGCGGCGTACCACAGGCCTGACAATGCGGGCAGACACAGGCAGGTGGTCAGTAGCACCCACAGTATGCGGCCCAACTGTGGCTGTTGGCCTTGCAGCAGCTTGGCAGGGCATGGCAATGTCAGCAGAGGCAAGGATGTAGTCAATCAAAGAGCCTCGCCTGGTGCCGCCGTGCGACCTGTCACAAGTGATGTGCTGGTGAGGGGAGGTGGGGGCTGTGCGGGCATTAAGTGAGTAGAGGTTGACAGTGTTGAGCAATGAGAGGAGCAGGCGGCCGTTGTCGTTGACGATGCTCTCGCCATGCATACCAATACGCTCTGCTGGGCCAGATGCCCGTCCAACCCGTGCATCAAAGTCACCCATCACCAACACAGATCCCCTGCTAGACAGGTACTCCAGGTCCCCCTGCAGCGCTGAGTAAGCAGCACTCCTCACTGATGCAGACTTGCCCATATCAGGCATGTAAACCACCCCAATGAAGAGCTTGCGTGCAAACCCTTGCCCTGGCATCACAAGCCACAGCGCTTCGTCGTATTGCTGGTCAGTAAAGTCATACACTTTCACCGCGTTTGCAACAGAGGCATGCACAGCAACTGCAACACCCCCAGAAGCACGCTCCCCTGCCCGCACAACCCTGGGCTTACTAATGTATGTGTATCCAGGGATGTGATCTGCAGGCAGCTGCTTTCCCTGCGCCTCCTTGGTCTCCACGAAGCCCATGATGTCACAGCGGGGTTCCTTAAGCAGGTGGTGAATTTCAACCAACTTCAACCCAGACTTGGCATGTTATTTACATTAAGCACGCCACAGAGCAATCCACTGTCACCCGGCTGCACAGGTGCCCTGCTGGGGCGGTGGCGGCGCTGCTTGGATGCCCTGCTGCTGCGCTGGCTGTGCCTGCGACCGTGCTGCTGGCCTGCACCCCCGGCAGCAGGCGCTGCTGGCTGTGTGCCCTGGGCAGCTGCTCCTCGTCATCTGACGCAGGAACAAGCTCCTCCTCCTCCTCCTCTGACGCAGGGACAAGCTCTTCATCCTCATCATCTGTGGACAGCTCAGCATCAGGCTCAAGAGCAGCATAACGGTTAGACAGCACTAGGCCGGCGCACTGCTGCTCGCGCCGGCCAACCTGGGAGAGGCCTGCATATGCCCCACGTGCGCTGAGAATAACCATGCCGTTGAAGTGAACACAGCGCGCCAGTGCAGCACACATTGAAGCTGCTGCTTCAGCATAACTACCATGCAGGCTGTCAGCTGGCGCACTGCAGACGATGGCAGAGTGAACACAACAGCTGTCTCTCCTGCCCAAAATGCTCTGCCAATGAGCAAGTCACGTGGTGCATTTTCTGCTGACATCTGCGCAATTGCACTCATGCCTGCCGCCCGCACCTGGTTGATGGTGGTAGCTGTCCTGCGCGGGCCAAACAGCTTCACCTGGTAACCCCAACTGTTCTCATCCCTGGTTTGGCGAGTCTGGGCGCGGCTAGACCCAGGACTCGGTCGGCTGGACGGCTCAGCCTCAATTGCAGCAGGGGCACCAGGTGTTGCAGCAGCAACAACACGAGCAGCGGCAGGGGGAGCAGCAGCTGCAGCAGGGTTTGCGGGGTTAGCAGAAAGCGCGGCAACGCGGGTCGTACGGTTCGCGGTCAAGGGTGTGTCCACAGATCTACCTGCGGCGGCAGCATATGTTTCAGTGAACACTTTATGCCATGCACCCTGCAGCCACACATGTGTGTTAGGATCAGGGCATACAGGGGCAGATGACGGGCCTGAGCCAAAGCGAGGGTCAGTGATTGGATGGCCTGCGCCATTAATCACCACATAATGCCTGGACAGGCGAGCCACAGGACCACAGGGGCCGGGAGCTGGCCGCTGGCCTGCAGGGGCCCCCGTGGCCCTGCTGGCCTGCACTGCCAGGCTTTGTTCCTGAGACGTCCTGTGGTCCTGTGTCATATTTAGCAAAAGCTTGTGAAGTAGGGGCGGCAGGGTGGGCGGCAGGCACAAACCACACAAACAGCAAGAACACTGGCAACCGCAACAACAATCACAAATGTAGCAGCAGCCACATCACACCACATCGCACACAACAAGACACCAACAGTGTTTTAAACTTCGACTGATGCACACCACTAGCCTATGTATACTGCGCGGCATGCATATCCTTGCTCCATCGCGTCCCTCCTCTTCTGTATCTCTCGCTGCATCGGTCCGTGTGCACACGTGACTGTTGTTGGGAGCTGTGCTGAACATTCTGCGGCCCTGGTTGAGCAGAACGTTCTGGTGACGTCCCATGCTCTTTCACTAGCAGTAGCCCTACCGACGTTAGGGGGGTTTAACTCACTTGAGGGGTTTTGCCCTTGGGAAATGTTCGGCAAACTGACCAGTTAGTGTAGTTCGGCAAGGCACAAATGCCGGAAGTCCCCAAAGACCACCATCTTACGAACGCGAGTTCGAGTCCAGGTAGCTACACTTCAGTAAAAATCACAGACAGCCGGAGTGCCTTCAGCCGTCAGAAGAGGTCAAGAAAGGAGGAATCACACGCGACAGCGCAAGGACGACCAACACGACTTGAAGGACACTAATCTGTGAAGTGAAACCGTTCATGTGTCCTTCGGGCCACACCATGGGCACCCTCCCGGCTTGAGGGGTTTTGCCCTTGGGAAATGTTCGGCAAACTGACCAGTTAGTGTAGTTGGGCAAGGCACAAATGCCGGAAGTCCCCAAAGACCATCATCTAACTCACTGAAAAACCACTGGATTACCTTATTATTATCCAGACTTTACTCACCACTTACTCGAGTAATCCGGCTACGGACGTTACTCTGCACGTAAAGTGATTACTCGGTGAGTGAACAGCCTACTTTGACGCTTCTACTCGTGAGTAACCATTGATATCGTGAGTAATTGGCCGATGACTTACTCTCCCCAAACTGCTGACCACAGCAGCACTCCTGTATACAGCAAACGATACCACCAATTAATCAAAACGAGTGAAACCAATGTAGCAATGCGATATCGTGCATGAAATACTGTAGACCTCGACCCACAACCTGTAGCTGTGTCGCCCTGTATCGCCTTAGAACTTGAGGGTTCGAGGTTTTCGGAGTCCAAGGCCAGAATGTGTGACCTTTTCTAAATGTCGCTCTATGCTTATGGCAATCGCCTGATTTAACGCTGCAAACGCTGTTTGTTTTCATTTGCGATCAGATCGGCCGTGCAGTGCCGCACTCCCACAAAGCAGCCAAGTCGCGTGTGCTGCCCATTCACATGATTTTAAGCGTTGCAATAGCATTCAGAAACTTCAAATAATCCTTTCACAGCGTTGAGAGCCCTCATCGGCCTTCTAGGCAGCCATTTCAGAGCCGCCTCAGCTGTGCAGCAGCGCTGCTCCAGCAGTATGGCGCTGCTCAAATGCAATAACCTGCCTGGACAGCAAGGTGTGTCTCGTTTCTGCACATTGTGGTTTTAACAGCAAAATGCAGGCAACAGCAAGCATGCTCCTGCCAGTAGTAGCATGTCAGCACCCTTCACACCACATGCTGCTCCGTCCAACACATTTTGCCTGATCTGCTGCTGCCTACAGTTTGGGCTGCGTACCTTGGTGATGCAACAGACCGTCTCGATGTTGCTGCGTCTGCAAGCAAAGTCAGCACAGCTCTGCTCGCTTTAGCACCCCTCTGTGGCAAGCAGGTGCAACCACTCACAGGCGCAGCAAAGGCCATCAGCGAGACTCTGGATCCCAAGGGATTGGAGTCGTTGAGCAGATTGCAGCGCCGTTCAGAGCATACCTCCTGTGACGTTTGGCAGTTACTATGGGGAAAAGGTGCTGCAGCCTGGGAGGACTGTGTCAAGCAGTCATTTGCAGCTAGGATGAGCCTGGACCTGGAGGAAGCTACAGTCAAATACCAGGTAAAATTAGAAGCAGCAAACGGGCACCAGCAGCAACTGATTGCACACCAATGGAATGCAGCCAGCCATTGCGAAAGGCACAATCTTATTACCACTGGCGAAGCATTCTGTCAAACTGCAATAATCACCCCAAAACCCCTTGCTTGCAACATACAGCTGTGTTGTATCAAAAGACCAATTGGTTGCTTACATACACACAACAACTGCCTGCACCTGCATCCTTCCTACTTGCACAGCTGGTGTATGATTACACGGTTCCTCTGGCATCTGGCCGGTACCTATGCTTTCCAGCTGACAGCGTGGGGCTTGCTGTCAGCATGAAGCACACCATCCAGTACAGGCAGGCAGACGGGAGCCTGGGGGAGATGGAGGTGGACCTGCTATTCCCTGGCACAGCACGCACCGTGGTGCGCCTCATGGAGGCTTGGTGGGATGCTAAGGCAAGTACCATGCAACAGGGGCTAACTGTGATGCAGATCGGGTTGGGAAAGGGCCATTGTTGCCACCACAAGAAACTGCCATTATCTGGTCCAACTGGGTTGTGCTGTGTCCAACTGGGCAGTTCCTGACCAAAAAATCAGTTGCTTGTCTAGTTAGACCGTGGCAGATGACTGTGCTTGAATGTTCAGGCTACTCCTGTGACAGTGTGTGTCTAATTGGACATGCAGACGTATAGGGAAACCATTTGTGTCAGGCTAAATCCTCCCAACCTGCACATGTTCCATTCAAGCACCAGCAGTGCTACTTGAAAGATGGGCCAGGGTATGTTGAGACCAGCAGCATGATAACACTCAAGTTCTGCTTGCACCAACTGCTCATTTGACACTCTGCTTAGTAGTGCAACTGTCTGACAGCAAGTGTTTCTTTGCTCCAGGGTGGCAAACCATCTACCAAGGAGGCCAAGGTGGCTCATTCAGCTGCCAAGCCAGACTTTCGTGCAATGCCCACGCGGTTCAAGACCAATCTGCTGGTGCTGCAGTACTGGCAAGGCGAGCTGCTGACTTCACTGGTGGAGGTCAAGTGAGTTGCTGAGGGTCACGTCTGGGTTTCTGTTTATATGCCAACCAAAAGTGTTGACAGGGCTGCTGATCACTTGCGCAACATTTATCTAAAGCTTCATGTCCACCTGGCCAGCTAGCCTGCTCAATTTTCATACTCCAAAGTTCAGGTTTCAGCACCAACCTATTGGTTGGGCCGGGTTTGCTTTTAATCCTTGAATCTTTGGCAAAGATTCAAAGATTCAAGAGGCTGCCCACATGCTCATGAATTTGCTTTTAAACACGGCTTGAATCTTTGAATCTTTGAATCTTGGCCAAAAAGAGCTGCCATGTGGGGTTGCAGAAAAAAAAACTTTTTTTCATTCCCTATACAACAACTTAAAATCCTAAGGTTCAAAGATTCAAGGATTCAAAGAGGTCATTTAAGACCGAGTTCCCCTTTAGTTTGTAGCTATCTGCACAAAAATGGCAAAGGTTCAAGAAGATTCAAAGATTCAAGGGGGTTGCAAAACATGCTTATGAAATTGCTTTTAAACATAGGCACCCTAAGCTGGCTTGCTATCATCCTGTTTTACCAAAGCCTGGTTACTTCCCAATTTCACATCTGCATGTTGACAAACATGCCCCTGATGCGTACTGCTGCTGCTGGTTGCTTTGCAGTGACGTCATGCTTGCCAACAAGGCAGCTGGCAAGCCCAACTGGTATCACCCAGCCAGCCTGACATCTGGAGGCCGCTACGCCAACGGCTCAGCACCTATGCGCTGCGTACAGGCTGCCTCTGGCATGCTGGCCAGCTCCTGGCACATGTACACCAGCCGGAGGCAGGCAGAAGGCATTCGTTGGCGCTGGTCACTTACAGGCGTTGAGGGTGTCTCTGAGGAGAGCATTCCCCCTGTCTGGGGGATTGGCATGGCTGGTCTGCTGCAGCACTTTCAGGAGGCACAGGGCACCGGGTTCTACATGGTGAACTGGGGCTGCAAGGTGAGCCATGTCACTCCTCTTTGGCTGGAAGCAGCACACACAGCCAATATCTGCAGGGATATAGTTGAACTTGTACTCTGGGTTCTGCTACATACCACAGCCAGTCATCAGAATGCCAGCAAGCATTGTTGATGGGGCCGAGGACTGGGGTTCCGTCCCCAGCCTTCAGTCCCCGCATCTGTCATTCAGCTCAGGTGTACCAATGTCATGCGTATATTATCAAGTGACTTGCTTCATTTCATGCCATTTCTGCTCCACCTGCACCCACGTAACCTACTGTTGGCTGTATGTCAATGGTTTCAATCAGAAGGTGGGTCACCCTATAGCTTCAGCACCTGTGCACTGACAGTGTGCTGCTGCTATCGCTGCCCTGCTTGTGCTGATGTTGAACTGCAGAACGAGTACGCTTATGGGGACCCTGACTACGTGCCCTTTCTCCCGCGCTGCATGTCGGGCCTCTGTCTGGGAGCAACCGTGAACCTTGCAATGGCAGTGCTGACCTTCTTCCAGCCCACCAGCCCAAGCCGGGCCATTGTGCAGATCAAGAAAGGCCAGCCAGCACGGCAAACACTGAACAACGCGAGGGGCTACGTGTGGCCCTATGGAGACCTGAAACATTTGCCTGCTTTTGATGATGATACAGCTGCTGCACCCACTGACACAGCCATGGCCAAGCTGGTCAACTCTGCCATCAGCAGCGCCAGCTTCCTGAGCAGCGGCTGGGACAAGATGCGAGCCGCAGGTGGGTGGTGGGGTTGCCTGTTGTTGAAAAGGTTTGGCACTGGGCCCCATCTACTGGGCTTCAAGGTCTCCTGCTGGGCCTTGCTGGTCTTTTTAATGGCTGTGTTGTGTTCTTTATGTACTATTAGCCATTTTCCAAAAGGTGCCTATCCTGCATATTCATCAGCTGCCACAAAAATCCATGGTATGAGTGCCAGTTACCTGTGCAATCCGCTGGGCTTCTATACACCAGGCTGCTGTGCCTTGCTGACTGCATTCTTGCTCATTCACCATTCAACACTGGATCAAACATGTATCTACGCTTACACAACCTGCTGTGTCACACTCCCCACCTCTTCCCCGCTGGCCACTTGATGCTGCAGGCACGGCAGCCGCACCCTCCGCAGCAGCAGCTGGTGCCAAGCACAATGACCCCAGCTTCTACAGCATGCGCAGCACCCTGGCCGGTGAAGTGTCACTGATGATGCAACAGCTGGGGACTGCATCCGACACAAACCTGCCAGCAGACATCTGGAGCTGGTATATGCAGCGAGCTGGACGCAGCAAGGATTCCACATCTTACAAGACCTACATCAACAACTACACCAGCGCCTTTGGCAACCGCCTGGACTACCTGCGTGCTGCCGGCAGGGCACTGCAAATAGTCCAGTTCCGGCAGTCAGTGCTTGGCTGGTATGTTGCTCCAAGGAATTAGACACAGGCCAGCAGCAGCATACTGGACGGAGTTGCTCTGTGTAGTGTGGGACATGAGCAGGTTTATGAGATGACCCAAGTCATGTGGGGTGTGATGACCACATTTGGCATTACAGTTGCTGGTGTAACAATATCCTAATCTCATGACCTGCAATTCAATCATGCTACAGAGCTCCTGTGCTAGCACTACTAAGTGTCAGCGGTGGTCATGTTGACAGTGCAAACGATCAGCCTTGTAACTGTTGAATCTGATGGATCATGGCTCATTCCTGCGTGCTGACAGCAACTGACAGCACACGAAACATGTCGCTGCTGAATGCAGGACACCAGTCCATGCCAATCGGGCTGTTTGCAATGACCTGTCAGAGTCCCAGAAAGCAGCTCTGCAGCACGCAGTGGAGCTGACGCAGCGCTATACAGCCAATGCAAGCACATCCGCCATCTGGGATCACCTGATCACCCTAGTTGAGAAGCGTGGCAGCCTAGCAGGCATGCTTCAGGCAGTGGCAGGGCCCTTGCTGCATCAGTATGCCACGCCAGCTTTCCAGGCTGGACCTGACCTGCTGTGGCTGCGCATGAGCCCAGCAGGAGCAACAGCATACAGCAATGCCATCCTAGCCAACATCTCAGCTGCAAACACCACACTGTTTGGTGCATCACCAGCTCCCAGCAAGCTGTATCTGTTTCAGAACACAGTCGATGTGCTGTGCTGTGATGTAGATGCCATGAAACAGTCACTTGCAGCGCCTGAGTTACGAGTGCAGGCTAGCGTGGGTGCAGCGGCGCATGCAGTTTTGTCAGCACTGCAGAGCGCTGCTGCAGTCGCTGCTGCCAACGCACGCGGCGATGAGGCCGCAGCTAGCAGGGCGGCACAGGCTGCAGCTGCTGCAGCACAATCAGCGATTCAGCATGCCCAGCAGTTGCAGGTGCTAGGGGTGAACGCAGCCCCAACAACTAGGCTCAGCGCTAGCATCCCTTTGCAGGCGCAGCAGGCAGCAGAAACACCTGTGATCATTGAGGACTCAGCTGCTGAAGTAGAAGCAGTGCCAGTAGCAGAGCTGACAGCAGTTGGTGGCACAGGGGGCTTGGGCAGCAGCACAGACATGGAGACTGCAGCATGTGCATCGCTGCAGCAGGCAGCTGCAGCTGCTGATATTGCTGCAGAAATGGCACAAGGTCCTCAGCCGTATGTCCTCCCCCGTGGTGCTGGCATGCTTATGCTGCTGCCTGATAGCTGGGACAGTAAAGCAGTGCAGCTGCGAGCAGGCAGGGCACTGGTTGGGGAGCAGCGCTTCACACACTACAGCATTGTGCAGCTCATGTCAGCAGCAGGAGTACTGCTGCAGCGGGGTTCACAGACTGTGCAGGTCCGTGTGGCAGCAGAGTTTCTGACAGCAGGCCCAACACCACAGCAGCAGCAGCAGCCACTCACAGGCCATTGGTCAAAGAAGGCTTACAAGCTCAGCGTGACTCCTGGTGTGAACCTGCTGCTGCACTGCAGCCCCACCCACACATGGGGCAAGAAGTTCACAGCCAGCTGCCCCGCTGCTTGCAGCAGCTACGAGGCTCTCTACCCGGGTCTCTCTCCGGCCAAGGTTGCCAATGCACTAGGTGAGCAGGGGGGTTAGCCGGGCTTCAAGAGTTTCAAGATTTAATACATCAGTTTCTGTGTTATTGAAACCGTTGAGTGCTGCCAGGAATGCTCTCAAGTGCTTGTTGTCGGGATGCTGCCTATAGACTTTGAATAGCCTTGCTGTGTTGCTGGCCTCCCCTTTGAGCAAGTCATAGTAGTCTATTTTGAGCTGAGCAAGTGTTCGCTCGAGTTTACCACGCATTTCGGCTAGGGAAGGGGCTTGCTGCCTTCCCCGGCTTGCTGTAGTTTGCTGCAATGGTGGCTGAATGGCTTGTTGGGATGTTGTGGGAGAGTTGGCAGTTTCCACTGGTGATGACGGCCTACCCTCATACATAGCCTGCAGGTTTCTATAGTGGAACACAAGGCATTGCGCAATAGCATCTGCAACGTCATGTCTTTGTGCAGCAGGCAATGAGTTCCAGGCTGACAGATCATGATTTCTGTGTGCAAATCCATTGCCAGGCACAGCAGGGTTCAGGATATTGCTGACCACCTCGACAACGCGCTGCTTTCGCCTCCACCTAGTATCCTGTTTCCAATTCTGAATATTTAAGAATGGGTACCGCTTTGTTGCATGGATTATCCTAAC
>CADDIJ020002017.1:0-19381 GCA_902809745.2 Tetradesmus lagerheimii | reverse complement strand
GAGTGATATCTAGGGGCATTGCTGAGTATCTTGTCCAAGCTTGGGATGTGCGTAATAATTGCAAACACAATGGAGCAGTGCTCCCTCTTTCTTCCGCTCCTGAGGGGCGCGGGGCCGATGGCGTTGATGCTATGGCTTAATGGGTAACATGATGATGATGATGATGTAACAAACAGATCCCACCAAATTGACCACAACTGCTCACAATTCCACCACAACGTGTCAGCGCCAGGTGTAGGTGCTGCTGCACGGATCCCGGCGCTCAAGTCGTCTGAGTAACCACCACTGGCAGTGCTGCTGCGGCTACGTCTGCTGCGGCCACAACGTGCAACAGCAAGGTGCTGAAAACAGAAGGCATAAATGATGCCTAGCAGCCGGCCATGCTGACGGCGAGACTGTGCCAGCCTGCAGGCTTGCTGATGCATATCACTTTCCTGTCCTGCCCTGTCACAGGATGGTCCTATCCTGTCCTGTCTGAAGTGTGTATCATAATGCAGGACTTCTGCTGGTAGCTACTAGCCAGCTTGAAGCCTTCAACGACAACAACTCTGTGTTAGGTCCTAACGGCGTCAGTGACGCCCTCCTGACTGCACCAGGGCTAAGCAGACGAGGGGTGGTGAGCAGTATACCATATGATGGTATATTACTCACTACCCCTGAAGCAGAGAGCAGGCTTGCCCCATGACCAGGTGTGGGCTACCTGCAGGTTGCAGTGCAGCTAGGCGATGGCCAGTAGCCATTCAGGGGAAACAAATAAAACTGATGGACACCTGCGGTAACATCTACGGGGTGCTGCTATGCACCAGCTGCGAGCCTATCGATTGCTACTGCTAGATGCCTGCTTTGTGCCTGCAGGCTGTTCGTGCCGCTGCTGCTGCTGCTGTTGATCCTGCTGCTGGTCTCGCTCCTTCCCCTTGTCTATGGCTTCTTGCGACTTGTCCACATCCACGTGGAATGCTTCTAAGAACGGCTGGTAGTAGTCTTGGTGCTCCAGCATGCAGCCAAAGAAGCTGCGAAACTGCAAGCAGTCAAACACAGATAGGCAGGCAAACCGTATGTTGAACAGAGCACTTCATTTTGAAACATGGCACCAAGCTTGCGACGCTGTGCAGCCCAGGTGTGTATGTTGTGCTGAGCTTTCTTGCATTGTTGCAAGCTACTGATGGGCCAGATTTGCGGCTGCGTGTCTCGTCTGTCTGTTCTTGGGCCAAAGCTTGTTCAGCTGTCACAGCAGTGCTTTAGATGTCAGCCTTGCTGCTGCCAGCAGCTAGCCTTCATGTAGCACTGTATGGCATACTGCACTAGTAGCACCATGCAGTGACTGCAGCATGCTGGCTGGTAGCTGTTACTTGTTCTGATGAAGCACGGCAACAGCCGCAAACCTTGTGTTGTTCTGACAACACGTGCCTGTCACTGACTGCACTGCTGCTGCTTGCATTTGATGACAAGCCTGGTGCCTTTGAACAGTGGTCGGAAAAACAACGCCGCGCACCGTCTGAGAGCAGTGCTGCACAAAGTCCGCGCCTTCTTGCTTGGCCTCTTTACGGCATGCCTGCCACTCCTGCAACGAATGAGACAGCAGCCATTGCATTGGGCATCAATGAACTGGCGGTGCGTAGCTGCGCAGTGCAGAGTAGCATGGCTGTTTTACGGCGACATCCAAAGTTCAAGGGGGTGTGTGTGCATTGTGGCGGGTCTGTCATTTGCTTGCACTGCCTTTGAAACTTTGCAGGTACACCAATGTTTTGCAATGCTGCATCATGTTGATGTCCGCGGTCCTGAACAACCCTTATTTTCCCTTTATGAAGCAGGCTAGCTCGGCCGTTGATCACGCAGGTGGTGGTGACAACTGATAAGACAGGGGTGGCTGCACAATGCACCGTACTTGCAGTAAGTTGCCGACATGCAGCCTGACAATGCTCAGGCTGCCGCAGCTTAGCTGGCAGGGTGCAGAAGCTGTTCAGCAATTGCAGACGCACTTTATGTCCCTCTCCACAAGGTCCTGCTTGCATGAACTTGCAGATGGGGCACTCCGCGTCTGCATCCTCATCAGCTGCAGCAGGGCTGTCATCTGCTGCAGGTGCTGCTGCTGCTGGTGCTGGTGCTGCTG
Organism: Tetradesmus lagerheimii; assembly: GCA_902809745.2. Lineage (NCBI taxonomy): Eukaryota > Viridiplantae > Chlorophyta > Chlorophyceae > Sphaeropleales > Scenedesmaceae > Tetradesmus > Tetradesmus lagerheimii. Next base: position 17,271 of record CADDIJ020002017.1, on the reverse strand, counting down.
GCGCGTCTGCTGCCGGTGCAGCTTCCTGGCCTGCACCTGCTGTGGATGTCGTTGCAGGTGTCGTCATTTGTGTGTATGTGCGTGGCTTGGTGTGTATGATGAACCCAGCCGGTGCTAGTGAGGCAGGGTGACACAGAGATTGGCACTTCTGCCAACACAGTTATCAACGCTTCATTGACGATGCCAAAACAGGGAATCGGGTTGACCTGTAAGCAATTACTACTGGCTGATCGGTTTAATAGCCGCTCCAGGCCATGCAGTCCAGGGATGTTGCGCTCGCTAGGTCTTTGCATGTCACTGCTATTGACACCGAAGCCAACCATAGCTGCTTCGTTACTCTGAACATGAGTTGCGGCTAGCTTTCTGTCACACGTTACTTGTCTGCTCTGCTGACGAAGTACTGTGAGTTTCTGCTGCTGCTGCTGATCCCCCGGTCTCGTTACTGCCTTTTTTCCTTACAAACAGCTTACCTCAAACGATGGGAGACCACGACATAGTTGACAATGACAGGCCTGGGAAGCGGCAGCGCTTGGATGAGGAGCAGCAGCATGTATTAGGGCAGCAACAGCAGCAGCAGGCTGGAGATGATGATGCACCGCCTGCGCCTCCTCCTGCACATGACCAGATTAGTGCTGCACTCGCAAAGCTTCAGAACCACCTTGGCAACAAGAACAAGTTCAGCAAGGCCTCTCAGCTGCTGCGGCAGCTGCTAGATGCAGTGGATAAGGTGAGGGGGGCCCGCTGCTGCATGCTTGGCACATGTGTGCATGCAGTGGCAGCAACGGTTGGTTTTGTGATAAATACCGATTACTGTGCTGATGCGCGGTTCAGCTGCATGCTGGAACCACTGCCTATAGGTCTAGTAGATGCACAGAAGCAAAGCGCTGCACAATATCTCTGTCTGGACAATTGCAATCTGCATATGCACCATGTATCTGCATGCATCCCTGCTTTTGTTGTACCCAGCTGTGTGCAGTCGCTGCAGCCAGGGAAAGCATTGTACTGCCTGCTGCCAGTCACATTCCTCCCTCACTCTCTCCTGCAACCCCGCACATCACCTGCACTGCACCTGCCTGCCGTCCACTGCCCACACAACGTCAGGGCCACCGCAACGAGCTGTTTGCCACAGTCAAAGCTGCCTTCACCCACCCAGAGCACTGCATAGACCCGCTGCTACGCAAGGACTACGCGCGCCTTGTCAAAGCGCTGACGGTGCGTGCAGAGGGCGTTCTCAGCAGGCAGCAGCGCGCACAGCTAGAGGTGTACAGCATCTGGGCGCTGCTGCGCAACGAGCTGTTCACAGATGACAGCTTTGCGTACAATAAGGTGGTTGGCAAGATCAAGGCGGCGGTTGGCGAGCTGTCAGATGCAGATGAGCAGCAGGAGGCGGCTTGGAATGTGCTGCATGGCGTGGCAGCAGCACCAGCCAACAAACCCCGGCGGCAGCAACCGCAGCAGCAGCAGCCAGTGCAGGAGGATGCAGAAGCTGATCCCTTTGGCCTAAATGACTTCATAGCTCAAGCAGAAGCGCAAGCAGCAGAGGCGGAGGCAGCAGCAGCAGCTGCTGCTGCAGCAGCTGAAGCACCTAGCGCAGAACCTCAGCCGCAGCAGCAGCAGGAGGGAGCCCCCTGGGATGCAGCGACAATGGAAGTAATGCGCAAGCAGGCGCTGGTAGACTGCCTGATAGCAGCCAAGGAGCATCAGCACAAGCTCACGTGGGCGCGAACAAGCGTTGAGCTGCTGATTGAAGCTGTTGCCAAGCCGTCTGCGCAGGGCGGCTTTGCAGACAAGTTTGTGGCTGGCCAGCGGCAGCAGCTGACAGAGCTGCTGCGCTTTGTAAATGCGGAGCGCGCTGCGCGCAAGTCAGGCGTGAACCGGCGGCCGGGGGGCAAAGGCACCGGGGATTACCAGACTAGCTTTGAGAAGGCGAGGGCAGAGTGGAGTGGGGCTGGCTGGGTGTCTGCGCGTGGCAAAGTGGGGTCTGCTGGCGACGCAAAGTCGCAAAACTGGCTGGGGTGAGGGGTGGTTGTGGTTGTGCACGGTGCAGTTGAGGGCAGCAGTGAAGTGTCAACACTGCTGCTGCAGCAGGTGCAGCTAGCGACCTGTACACAGTGTGTGAGCGAAGGGTGTTGCTAGTGTGCGGGGCTGCTGTTGCGATGGTTGTGTGGTGTGTTGCTGCACTACAGCTGGGTGCCTCCTCATGGTCTATTACCCAGCAGTTGATGCTATGGCTTGATCTGGTAATTTGATGATGATGATGATGATGATGATGATAATGATGATGATGATGATGATGATGATGATGATGATGATGATGATGATGATGATGATGATGATGATGATGATGATGATGATGGTCTATTACCCAGCAGGTGCCAGCTTGCGGCAAATGATTGCTGTTGAGCTGCAGCAAGTACTTGCGCTGTCAAGCTGGTACTACGACGCCAAGCCGTCCTTGTTGGAACGTGATGTTGTTTTGCAAAATAGTGCAAGAGTAGTGCAGCAGTCACTAAGTTTCAGCAGTTTCAGCAGCCATAGTGGCCAACTAGTGGTGAGTTACCATTCATCATGACAGTTGGCAGCAGCCAACTTGGCTTGAGCACTCAGGCTGCTCAGGCCCTCCGAGGGCCTGAGGCTGCCTGGCAACTTGCCACTGGCAGTGACGTTGCCTGCGGCACAGCCAATCATTCAGTGAATGAGGTCACCACACGTTGCTGCCTGCCGTTACCGTGTCGGTTCATGACAGCCACCGTACACTACTGGAAGGTTAGGCCGGGCTTGCCGGTTCAATCCGGCGTTTTTTGAAGCACTGCGGGCGCTGCGAAGCCCCGGCAAGCGCTGAAAGTAACTGTTATACATGTGGCTATGACCCGAGAGTGCACCAGCCTAGCCAGCGAGCGTCCCTGTTCAACCGTGCTGCAACAGACCGCCAAATGACTGAATACTGACCAGCACGCTTGCAGGCACTCAAGCAAGCTCCTGGTGGAACACGTATTCGTGATCGAACGATAAGTCGGCATCAGCGGCTCAGCAGGCACCGACAGCACGTTTGAGGCTCTCTCAAGCACTTGCAGCCTACTCCACAGCGCTCGTGACGAGACGTAGATGCTACGCACTAGCCAAAAGCATTCATATCCATCACTTGTAGATAGTAAGTAAGTAAGCAAGAGCAGACCTCAAGATCTACTCGACTTTGTCACCAGAGCTCTGCCCGTCCTAGTGCAAAAGCGCCTCGACTAAGGTGATCGCGATCGCCATGCTGGCAGGCAAAGAAGGTTTTGAATAGTAAAAAGAGCTTATAACGGGCGAAAATACTGGCTCTGATGCAGTGGTTCCGATTTTTAACAATCAGGTAGGCTGCAGGGGGGCTCTCGCCAAACCTATAACCCCTGTACGGTGGAACTCATCATCATCATCAAATTACCAGATCAAGCCATAGCACGGTGGAACTCATGTAACGCGTCTGCCTGCCTTTGTGTCACACAGAGTATGTGCAGCCCACACAGCAATCATTGCGCGGCGTCGCTGACGGTGCTGTACCATGTTGCGCTACGGCAGCACTCAGTGCTGAGGGTCTCAGCGATTCAGGCCCACACAGTTCTCTGTTACAAATGCTAGCAAGAGCCTGAATCTGCCATCCATGTGGCATTGCACAGCATAGCTGAGACCAGCCCTCATCACTGATGGCATCATATGAGCGTGTAGCTTAATGGGTAACATGATGATGATGATGATGATCATATGAGCGTGTAGCACGTGAATTGTTACCTTGTGGCATTAGATGACCACACCATCTGCAAACGCTTGAACAGCGCCGCAACATACTTTTCCGTGCTTAACGTATCAGGAATCTCTTTGCTGCTGCTGACTCAGCACCGTGTACGTGACACTTCAGGCTGCTGCTGTTACGCTGACGCAGCATAACCCAGTAACGTCACAGCTGTAATCCAGGAGCGTAGTGCCTCAGGCTGACACAATCCCTGACAGGTAAACACACAGAAGCTGTTATTCAAGTTCAAACCTAAATTCACATCAGGCTGTCGCTGCAGTTCACTGTGAAGACTGCTATGTACCAGCACTGTGTGTAGCCTGGCTCTTTCCCCCCTCCCGAAGGAAGACTGAGGCACGAGCAAAGACAGGCATCCGCAAACACCGACCAGAAGCATAATCATCATCATCATCATCATCATCATGTTACCCATTAAGCCATAGCATCAACGCCATCGGCCCCGCGCCCCTCAGGAGCGGAAGAAAGAGGGAGCACTGCTCCATTGTGTTTGCAATTATTACGCACATTCCAAGCTTGGACAAGATACTCAGCAATGCTCCTAGATATCACTCGGCACACCCCCCTACTACCCCAAATATCATCAGAAACAAAACGCAACAACTCAGTGGATACATCAGTCAACGATAACACATTGCGCAATTTTTCAGCGCCGCCAGCAACATCCACCAGAAGCATAATAGCAAGCAAGAGCTGACATACCAAGCACGCAAGCAAGCAAAGCATGAAGCACAACCAACAGACCATGGACAGAGGACATGCAGATGCTGTACAACAGTGGTAACAATTACAAAACACCAATCCAGTCAAAGCACCACTACACAAGCACCAAAGAAAACACCCAACAGGGTGCTGTGAGGGGCGTGCAGGCTATAGGCAGCCACGCACCGGGCATGTGTCACTGCAGATTTGTAACAACCCAAGAGCAGTGCACAGCAACAGCACAGTGCTGCAAATCACACACTACATTATGTAGCACGTGAATTGTTACCACCGCTGCATGCATGTAAACCTGCAGCCCACACACACTCAGGATGCAGCTAAAGCAGCACGCACAGAGCGCCTGTCCAAGTAACGAGCCAAGTTGCTGATGTGCCGTGTAAAGGCAGCAGCATCGCGGAAACCCGTGCTGCCAGTGCTCAACAGCACCACACCATTGTCACGAACCTCAAGCACAAGAAAAGGCCCCCTGACACCATCACCCAGGTTGGGGACAGGGCCAGAAACAACCTCCAAAACCAAATCCCCCGGCTGAAAAGCAACAGCAACATCGGACCTACGGCGGCCGCCACGAAGGGGCCAGGCCCGTGCATTGCGTGCAAACTGCTGCTGTATGCGGCCAAACACCTCCTGATCCATAGAAGCCAACTGCTGACGCAGCTGCGCAACGTGCTGTGGCGGACACGGACATTCAAAATCGTCAGGCCAAACCCACACACTAGCAGACGCTGCCACGTGCAGCACCTCACGAGCCAAAGGCAGCACAGGCATAGGCTGCCTGCCATACACCATTTCCTGTGGCGACATGCCCAGGGTCTGATGCACGCGTGCCCAGTACTGTTGGCGCATAACCGGCACACTCTGCACCCAGTGAATAGGATGAGAGTTGACGTGGCGCTCCAGCATTCTCTTGGACGAACCAACCAACCGCTCAACAACACCATTTGCTGCTGGATGGCATGCAGAGGTGTTGATGTGTTTGATACCCAACCTGGCAAGCAAATGCTTGAACTCCTCCTCAAATTCAGTACCATTGTCACTTGTAACATGGCTAGGCACAAAGTAACGGCATATCCAACTGTAGTAAAACGCGCGAGCAACAGACGCTGCTGATTTGTCATAGACAACAGCAAACTCAGCTGCTTTAGTGAAATAATCAATCATCACAACCACCCAAGCCTTGAGAGGCTTCTTTGGCGGCTGCGGCAGGTACAACTGCCCATGCAAATCAGCACAAGGCGTCACAAAAGGGCCACACAAGTCAATGTGTACGTGCTCAAACGGCCCACGAATCACAGGCTCTTGTAGAGGGAATGGTGCAGGCAGCACCAACCTCCTACGCTGACAAGCATCACACTGAGCCACGAACAGCCGAGCATCACCAGGCAAGCCACGCCAGTGGAAATGCTGCTGCATGTAAGCACAAGTCTGCTGGACACCAGCATGGCCCAGCGCATCATGCATGCACCGAATCAAGTCCCAACGGAAAGACACAGGAGGGCAACACAGCCAGCGAGGGCCAGACCCCTTGACATGCCGCAAAACCAACAACCAATCTTGACATGCCGCAAAACCGCAGGGCATCAGCCCTGTGCCGTATAGCGCGCACCCTGCTGCGTGGCAGTCCCTGCAACACACTGTCATCCATACCACTGCGAATGTAAGCAAGCAAGAAATCGTCAACATGTGGATCACCCTGACCGTACTGCAGCACTGTATCAGGATCACACAGCTCAGACACATTCATATACCAAGGGTCACAGCCAGGGCCAAACCAGTCACCACTGGGCACCGTAGACATAGGTGGCATCACACAACGCAAGTGAAAGCACCGATCACAGGCAGAACAGATAGCCATGTTGTCATAGCCACCAGGGTCCTGACACACCTCACAAGACACAGAATCATAATGATTATCAGCCTGCTTGGCCACGCTCGTGGGCCAGGCCGCACTGCATACCACCAGGACACCAGCAGATACACACTCCGGCTTCTCACCATCACGCTGCAGCGTACAAGAGCTGCCAGCATGGGGCCTAGACAAGTAGTCAGCCAGACAGTTGGTGGAGCCTTTGATGTACTGAACAGTAAAATCATAACCTTGCAGCTGCATCGCCCACCGCTCCAGCTTGGAGTTAGTGAAACGTGCGCTGTCCAGCCACTCAAGGGCTTTGTGATCAGTCCGTAGCAAGAAACGATTGCCATGCAAGTAGCAGTGAAACTTGTCAACTGCCCACTTGACAGCCAAACATTCACCTTCCGTGGCAGCGTAGTTCTGCTCAGCAGAGGTTACAGAGCGGGAGGCAAACGCAACAGGATGCTCCTCACCCTCAGTATTTTCTTGTACCAGTCGCTATGGCGCCAGCACAGCTGATTCTAACACAGCATGTCCTGCTTGTGGTCAGGGTGTTCATCATCATCATGTTACCCATTAAGCCATAGCATCAACGCCATCGGCCCCGCGCCAGTGCCTGCTTCAAAGCCTCAAAAGAAGCAACAGCTTCAGACGTCCAAACGTAGGGGACGTTGCGGCGTGTCATAAGATGCAGAGGCGCGCATAGCCGTGCATAACCATCAATATATTTTCTGTATTGCTCCATCACTCCCAGGAAGCCCTTCATGGACTTGACAGAATGTGGGCGGGGCAGCTGCATGATGGCAGCCACCTTGTCCATAACAGGCCGAATGCCCTGAGCCGACACCAGGTGGCCCAGGCACACAACCTCAGGCACACAAAAACGACACTTCAACGGGTTCATCTTAAGGTTATACTCACGAGTGCGCTGAAAAACCTGCCGTAAAGAGGCCAGGTGCCCCTCAAATTCAGGCGCGAACACGAAAGTGTCATCAATGTAAGTTTTTGCACCAGGAACATCATCAAGAACTTCATCCATCAGACGCTGAAAAGTAGAAGGGGCTGACATCATGCCCATCGCCATACGACAAAACTCAAAATTTCCAAAAGGCGTAGTGAAGCCCGTCTTGGGGCAGTCCTCAGGCTTGATAGGAACCTGCCAAAATCCAGTGACAAAATCCATCTGAGACCACAAAGAACAACCACCCATAGCTGCATGCACCTCCTCAATGCGCGGCAGAGGATAAGGGTCAGGCAAAGTAACTTTGTTTAGTGCACGCAAATCCACGCAAAGGCGCAAACCACCATTAGGCTTCTTCACCAAAACAACAGGACTCATCCATGCGGATTTGCTGCGCCGAATAACACCTAAACGCATGAGGCGCTCCAACTCAACTCGTAGCCACAAAGACTCATGATGACTCAACTTGTAGGGACGCTGCGTCACCGGCTCAGCAGAACCAGTGGGAATGCAGTGAAAGATCCCTTTTTCACCAGGCACACAGCCCAGAACTGTATCATCAACTGCAAAAATGTCACTGTACAAGAACAACAGGGTTTGCAGCTTTTCAAACTGCTGATCAGACAGATGCGGGTAGGCATCACGCTGCAGCCGTAGTGCTTCCAACAGCGCATCACGCTGCTGAGCATCACCACAATCAGAAGAAGAAGAAACCGGCGAGGATGGCTCACCCTCCGGCATAAAGCAGAACTCATCATCATCAGACATCAACTAATATAATAACGAACAAGGGGGTTTTTGTAACTATTATAACACAAACACGCTGCTGCTGCTCACCACCTCAGCACGCTGCTGACAACAGTGCCCCCATGGGGAGGCGCCTGCCGTGGCAGCGGTGCCGGTGCACTGTGTAGCGCGCTGGGATGGCAGAAGAAGGCACCCAGGAGGCGCGCTTATACTCAGGCACGTACTTGGGCGGCGGCGGCGGCTGGTAGCCTGGCCGGGCGTACTGCGCCGGCACAGGAATGGAGAGGAACTTGCCTGCCTGGCGGTTGTTGATGCTGCGGGGGATGAGCCGGGCAGCATAGGTGTACAGGAAGTCCAGCCCCAGGGTGATGTTGAAGTTGGCGTCCTCCATCACCAGGAAGTGTGTCGGGTACACACCAGGCCCCAGGCCCACAGGCACGTTACGCAGCACATACTGCGCTGCTACGTTGACAGGGCCGGCAAACAGGCCAACGCGTATGGCCTCGCTGAGCTCCAGCAGCTCGCAGGGGCTGCTAGGCTTAGACAGGTATGGCACCAGCCGCTGTGCCTCGCTGAGGCGCAGCACGCTGTGGCCACAGCCAGGGTCCACAGTGATCTCCGCAGCGGAGCCACAAATGTCGCCGCTGACCTGCATCTGCTCTGCTATGATCAAATCAACTGCCTCAGTCGCTAATGCGTGTTTGTAAGGGCTGCTGCTGCTGCCACTCGCGCCGCTGCCGCCTGCAGCTGCGAGGAAGGGCCGCCCAGCACCCGACTGAATGAAGGGACCAAAGCTGCTGCTGCTGCTGTGCGCAGCAGCCATGTGGCCGCCGCTGATGCTATCGTTATGCGCAGCGCCCATGGGGCTGCTGCTGCCGCTGCTGCTGCTGCTGCATGCAGCAGCTACCAAACTGCTGCTGCCGCTGCTGCTGTCATCAACCAAGGAGCCGACCAGCGCTGCTGCTGCTATCATGCCACCTGACGGCTCTGTGTCCAGTGCTGCGCCGAGCTGCTTGAGCCCATTCCTGAGCTTCTCCATAACTGGGGTTTCGTCAGCCACCAAGTGTATCAGGTCCTGCAGCTGTGGGAGCACAGGAGCGCGCGCCACATTGTGAGGCAGCTGCTGCTCAACAGGCAGCCGAGCCAGGCGTGGACCTGCAGGAGCTGGCGGAGGCACAGGCAGGCCATCAACGCCAGGCACCACAGCCTCAGCACCGCGTGGCTTGATTGCCTCGCGCCGGGGCTTGCCGGCGGCCAGCGCCACTGGAATGGCGCTGCCGTCGCTGCCGCTGCTGCTGCTGAAGCTGGAACTGCTGCTAGAGGCAGCAGCATCGCAGCCACTGCTGTCACTGTCACTAAACCTAACGGAAGCAGCCTTGAGGCGAGCAGACGCTCTGCTGCCCTTGCTGCTGGAAGAAGCGGCTGTTGCCGCACCGAACCTAATGCTGCTGCTGTTGTCATTGGAATCACACTCACAGGCCACAGGGATCGTGGGCTTGACTGCTGCTGCCGCTGCAACTGCACCCTCACCACTGCTGCCACTGCTAATGTTGCTGCTGCTGCTGCTGCTGATAAAAGGCTTGGCTGAACCAATTGCCAGCAGGTTGCACAGCGTTGCTGAAGCTGTCGTGTCAGCCACTCGAACCCCGCCCAAGGTGCTGCCCAGGTCGCGCTGCTGCATCAACTGCCGCTGACCCGGTGGCAGCACGCGCATGGCGCCCATGCAAATGCGCGCTGCATTCAGCTGAACCTGGCCTGGTGCTGCATCTGCGTCAGCACAATCAGGTCCCATGTCTGGCTGCCGTTGCTGCTGGTGCTGACGCCACCCACCGCCACGGCCATTGCCACGGCCATTGCCACGGCCGGCAGCAGGAGGGCCACGGCCATTGCCACGGCCGCCACGCTGCTGCTGCTCATTTGGCACGCCACCTGCAGCAGCCATCCAGGGCTGCTGCTGCTGCTGCTGCTGCGGCGGCGGCGGCGGCTTAGGCGGCTGCTGCTTAGGCTGCTGCTTAAGCTGCTGCTGCTTGCCCCTAGCAGCGTCACTGTCATTGCACAGCGACTCCAGCATGGTAAAGCAGATAGCTGCACCAGCCTTGCTGTGCCGCGCCTCGCTGACACGATTAAGCAAGCTCATGCGAAGGCTCTCCGCTGGTGCTGAACCTCCAAAGTAGGCGAGCACCATCTGCATGTCTTCAAACTTGTCAGGCAGAGCCACCTTGAACTGCCCATACAACTTGCGAATCTGCCCCAAGTAGGCTCCTGCTGGCGAGCTGGGGTCCCACGGCGGCAGCTTTGACAGCTGCTGCTGCAGAGCCACCTTCTGGCCCGGGTACGCTGCCAGTAATGCCTCAAGGAACTTGTCCACCTCCTTGATCTTGCGGAACTCCTCCCCAAGGGAGTCTCTAATGTTCTGGTCCACCCGCTGCTGCAGTGCATGCGTAACCTGGCCAGGACGAGTAAACAACCGTCAGCGCTCTGCCAACCTGTGGTCTCTCTGGAGCGATGCACTCTATGATAGGCTGCCATATCCAGCTGTATAGTTCATGTTCTGCTGTCACTGTCGCGAACACTGCTGCAGGATCTGCGGTCAGGCTGGCAAGAGCGCCCAGGACAGCTGTGCCCCTTTCTCCATCCTCTGAGGGGTGCTGCTGTTGTGCTGCTGGTGTCAGCCGCATCTGCGACGTTCGTATGTCCATTTGAACCTAGCGAAGACGTTGGCAATGGCGTGGAAGCGTGTGCACCTTGTGAGAACGCTTGAAGGAAGCACCTGTTCTGCTCGACAGCTGCAGCTCTAGAAAAGGTTGCAGGTTTCAGTGATCTTGAAGACTGCAACTTGATCAAAACAATCATCTTGGCAGCAAATGTACCAGGCCATCCGCTCCAATGCATGCTCGTGTCCCAGTGTTCGGTGCGTCGGTTAGGGCCCATACATGTTACGTTGGATGAAGTCAAACGTGCGATGTTGATTGCAATTGCAGAGACGCAAGTTGTATTTGTTCCCAAAACAGATGTTCGACAATGTGAGCCGTGTGTCGCGTGTGACACCCTGGCGCTAGGTGGCAGCTCAGCATGCAGTGCACTGGTACTGGTGTCCTCTGGTGATCATAGCAGTGCCTTGCAGCGTCTGCCGCCTGCAATTGAGGCCATCATCATAGCTACTGGATCACTCAAATGCCATTCAAGCTCTCGAGTCATCCAGCATTGTGGTGCATGTGGCCACATGCCCATGGGCCCATGGGCACATTGGACAAGGGGTACCCGACCGGTCGGCAGTCACTTAGTGCAACATTTGCTTGGAACATGTCAAACGCTGCAATCCTGTGCGCAGATGTTGCCTTGAAACGAATGCATGCAGATCATGAACGCTCGAAGCGCTTTCCACGATGTTTCAACGGTGTCTGACAGTGTCATAACCAGTGACATGAACAGATGTGACAGTCTGCAATGCAGCCTGCAGTCTGCCATTCCACACCGTAAGGGCAACTGTCTCTCAGTAGCGAGCCAGGCACTAGTGATCCGCTAGCACCTGACAGGTACCCTTCGCCTGTGAACCAAATGAGCACCAAACAAGGCGGCCACCAGAAAACGCAGACGGCCACTGCAGGCTAGACGGCAGCACCCCTCGCTACTGACAGCCTGTCATTTCCTCGCGTCTTCCCCTGTTTGTAACGATTTACACAGTTAGGGCAGCTGTCTCTGTGTTCCATACCTGTGACTATGCTAGCAGATACCCAATACTTGTGTGGCACTACTGGAGCTGTTGCCCATTGTCTGCCCTGCTGTGTTTGCCGAGCACCACCTGACAGCACACTGGCATAGCATAAACATTGGTATAGATGGTAACACACGTTTGCCTACCTCTGCTGGGGCTAGTGCAAGGGCATGGCGCCCGAGTTACCACGACGTGCGAGAGCAGAACAGTCACCGGCCAGCAGCTGCACGATCGCGTAGCTTTACTTAGCTGGGGTCTGTCTCACATCTTTAACATCGCGCCCGGAGATTGCGTAGGGCTGCTAGGGCTGAACTCAGACACGTTCTACGTAGCCCTGCTGGCAGTGCTGGATGCAGGAGCAGTAGCCTGCCCGATGAACTGGCGATGGTCAGATGCAGAAGTAGCAGCTGCTATCGACCTCACGCAACCATCGCTGCTGCTCGCGGACGAGGTCAATGTGCAGCTGGCACGTTCAGCTCAGGCTAAGGCATTTCATGCCACCCAAGTGCTGCTGCTGGACACAGCTGCACCAGAACCAGCTGTGGCGAGTCCTGTCACCCTTGCAGGACATACTGCCAGCGGGCTCAGCACAAGTGACAAAAATCGTGGCATCAGCAGTCAACCCAAGTCTTTGCAGGAGCTGCTGCACGCAGCTGCTGCAGCCCATCAGGCTGCTGCTGCATCCTGCAAGCAGCAGCAACCCCACAGCACTCCTGCAATCCCCCCGCAACACCAGCACACTCAAAACACACAACAACACCACATCCCACAGCTGCAGCTGCTGCAGCCAAGCAGCGGAGAGGCAGCAGGCGGTGCCCTCATCTGCTTCACATCCGGCACAACAGGCGCCAGCAAAGGCGCTCTGCTCAGCCACGCAAGCATCATGCACCAGTCAATGGCCAAGCTGGCAGTTGTGCGCTACAGCAGCGATGACGTGTACTTGCATGTGGCTCCACTGTTCCACATTGGAGGCCTCAGCTCAGCTTTTGCAGTGCTGCTGGCGGGCGGCACACACGTGTTCATGCCAAGGTGAGACTTTTGCGTGTTATCTGGCAGTGTTGTGTGGTGTGTGTCACCTGAGGTAATGACATCCTACTGGCTGGAGACGCACAAATCAGTTGCCTGGCAGTGTTTCAATCATGTCGGTCATGGCTGCTGAATGCAGTGCTGCTGGCGGGCAGCTCGCACGTGTTCATGCCAAGGTGAGTGAGACATGCAGCGTCACAGTGTTATGTTTGTCATAGCTGATTGTTATATTCGTCATGGCTGCTGTATGCAGTGCTGCTGGCCTGAGGCTCACGTGTGTTCATGGCAAGCTGATGAAGTTGCTGCTGTCCGGCTGTGTTGCATTGTATCATAGCAACTTCTTTAGGAGCACCAGCAACATGCTCTGCTGGTGGCAGGCATCAAATGCCACACGTGTAGATTGCAACGACGTCCAGCACCTGTTCCTCCGTAGGGATACTATGCAAGCTCCCTTCAAGCCTTATGCAAAGCGCTCCGGCATGCCTTGTGAAATGTTTCTGGCATGCCCGGTTGCCATGAGACTGCATGCACCAAGGGCAAGCAGTTGCTCCCATCAAAGGCTGTATCCTGTGCGGCCCCTGCTCACTCGATTGCTGCTCCTGCCCCTGCTGCTGCTGCTTGCTGCAGGTACAGTGCCAGCACAGCGCTGCAGCTGATCCGGCAGCACCAAGTGACAGCCATGATAGCAGTGCCAGCTATGATGCAAGACATCGTCACAGCAGCAGCAGCAGGGGACAGCAGGCAAACGGTCCAGCAGCAGGCGCAGCTTTCAAGCCTGCATTGTGTGCTAATTGGTGCAGGTGGCATGAGCCAACAGCTGCAGCAGGCTGTCACTGCACTGTTTCCCAATGCACAACTCTCAACAGCGTACGGCATGACAGAAGGTAGCAGCTCGATAACGTTCATTTCGCTGCCGCAGCAGCAGAAGCTGATGGCAGCAGCTGCAGCTGGTGGTGCTGCTGCAGCAGCTGCTGCTGGTGTCTGTGTTGGCTGGCCAGCACCTGGCATAGCTGTGAAGATCCAGCCAGCGGCAGCAGCAGCTGCTACTCTTCACCCGCAGGAACAGCACTTACTCTTCTGGAGTAGCAGCAGTGGTAGCAGCAGCGTAACAAGCAACGTCCAGCAGCAGCAGCAGCAGCAGCATGTAGCAGCACCCAGTTCCCTACGCATTGCAGGGGAGGTGTGCACGCGCGGGCCACACGTAATGCAGCGCTATTGGCGAGCAGCAGATGCCACAGCTCAAACCCTAAGCCCTGATGGCTGGCTCCGCACTGGCGACTTAGGCTACTTAGATGCCGCGGGCTGTCTATGGCTGTTAGGCAGAGCTAAGGATATGGTCAAGACGGGGGGTGAAAATGTGCATGCAGCAGAAGTGGAGGGGGTGCTGTTGCGGCACGCGGGGGTGGCAGCAGCAGCAGTGGTGGGGCTGCCACATGTTAGGCTTGGGGAGCAGGTTGCTGCTGCTGTGGTGCTACGGGAGGGCTGGAGTTGGCAGGAAGCTGGCAACAGTCAGCAGCAGCACCCGCAGCAGCAGCACCAGCTGCAGCTGCAGCAGCAGCAGCAGGTGATGAATCAGGCAGTCCTGCAGCAGCACTGCAGGTCTGCTGGGCTGTCAGCTTACAAGCTGCCGCGGGTGGTAATGCAGCTGCAGGGCCTGCCACTGAACAGCAGTGGCAAGGTTGTCAAGGCAGCAGTCAGGGAGCAGATGGTGCAGCAGCAGCAGCAGGAGTCGGCAGGATCTGCTGCTGTTGTGCACCGCAGCAGGCTGTAAGCTTCGTGGGCCAGCCTGGCAGGGGTGATGCAGCGCCATGCATGGATTTATGGCAACTGCTGCTGTGTTGATTCCGCGAGTGCTGCAGGCTGCAGGTGCGCCTTGGTGTTGCTGCTGCAACATGCTGCCTTTCCCAGGCTGATCACCAGCAACAGTTGCACTGCGTGGATTGGGCTTACTTAAAGCACTGCTGATGTTGTCTGCTGCATGGTCAGAAGCATGTGTGTTGACAGCGGTTGTAGATGGCTGGTGTGAAGAGCATGGCTGTACGTGCTGGTGTTTGCTTGCGCATGTGCCAGGCATTACTATAGAGTGTAGCTGCGTAGCTGTGCACATCACGTGTCACCGCCAATTACGAAATCCCAACTTGAGCTTGTTGCCGGCGCATACCTGTAGCGACTCGCAGTATGTCTTTTAGCACATCATTGTTCATTTCTTGCGATGCAGTACATATGCGCGGCGAGGCCAGCGTCCGGCCCGGCGAAACATTGGGTCCAAAGCGAGAGGAAAGGTGACAGGGCCCTTCCGCTTCCGCTATAAAGGTGGGAGCCATAAGTGCTTCGTGTATCATACTTTAGTTGAACTCCATGACGTTATATCGGCTACCTCCTAACAATACGCCTGTCGGAACTGTGTCGAACGGAACTGCTCGAGTCACTGCAGTGTGTTGTCTTCTGATACCGCGTTGAGAACTGACTATACGACATGAAGGCAGCAATATTGCTGCTTCTTGGCGTATTAGTTTGCTTTACTGCTACGTCTGTCTCTGCAGGTAGCCGCCAGGCACGTTCTGCTGAACGTCCAGCTGAGCTGGCAGCCCATGCCTGCAACTGCCACTGCTGAAGATCTGCTCTACAGACAAGCTTGCTGCGATTGAAACATTGTGGTTTGAAGCTTTTGACACAACCTGACATATACAGTAGCAACCAAGCACATACACAGGACACAGTCCTAGATTCACAGATGCACTCACAGATCTGCAGCACAATTGGCAGCATCGCCCAGCAGCCATGCAGGCAACGCTGTGTATACCACAGAAAGCAGTCAGCACTCCTGCAAGTACCAGTGTGTTGCAGAATCTGTCCCTTGTAAGACAGGAAGGGCACTGTACACAGTCTGGTTTGTACCCATCCCATTAGCCTCCTGCTTTCATTTGTACCAGTGCCACTGAAACGGTTGTGCACCCCTTTCCTGTTTGCATTGCTGCTGCAGTCCTTGCTGCACTGTCGCAACCTTGGTGACACTTCTGTCGATGTGACGCATGGCCGCATCAACGTTGATGCTGCTGGCGTTAATGTTGGCGTCAGGCCTGGTGATGTCGCAGTCAATGTTGATGCTCCTCATCATCATGGAAGTGTCAGGGCACGTGCCACCCCTGGTGATGTTGCTGTGGGCTTGGATGCTGCTGCCGGCGCAGACGTTGGCGTCGGCGTGTCTCACCCCAGCCAACACCCCCACCACCGCGCCACTGGCGTCAATGTTGGAGTGAGGCACGATGGCTCGCATGATGGGGGACGCAAGCGGGTGAGTGGGTGACTGCAGTAAACCAGGATGCTCTGACAGTATCAGACCAAGCTTGATCCCTTTGCCGATACCAGCTGTCTGCTGTCATTTGATCCGTCTAGTCCTGCTGTGCTCTTGCATGATGGCTCGCATGATGGCGGACACAAGCTGGTGAGTGGGTTGCCCTGCCAGGACTTGGGCAAGCTTGCCGATATCGCTGTGAGAGGTCTAGGCCTGCTGTCACCCTGCATCAACTAGATGGGTCAGCCTGACCTATATCAGGCGGTCTGCAGCTAGACGTGTCATGCCTACTGCTCTTGTCTGCTGCTGCTGCTGCTGCTGCTGCCGCAGCGGCTACTGCTGTTCCTTGCACATTGCACAACCTGACTAACGTCGGCCATGTTGCTGCTGCTGCTGCTTCTGCTTCTGCTGCTGCTGCTGCTGCAGGCACTGCTACGCCGCTTTGAAGCTGGTGACGTCGCCGTAGGTGTTCAATGCCGCCGCGTTGATGTCAATGCTACTGGCGTGGACGTTGGCGTCAGGCCTGGCAATGTTGCTGTGGATGTCGACGCTCAGCACCACGCTGGTGTCAGGACTCGCGTCTCGCCTGGGCATGTGGCTGTTGGCGTGGATGCTCCTGAGCATGCACACGTGGGAGTTGGCACCACACACCGTGGCAGCCGTGTTGGTGTCACACACCGCATCAACAGTGTTGGTGGCTTTCACAAGCGTGCGGGCCACAACAGGCCCTGAGTGAGGGTGAGTTTCTTGTGTTGTTATATTTGTGTTATTCTGAGCAACCAACCTCGATCTTTGCTGCTAAAGTTTTGCCCTACATGCGCGGTGGCAGTTGTTTATAGGGGCTGTTCAGAGTTGGTAACTTGTGCTATAGACAAGCAGGTGTATGCATGCCGCAGATGGATGACTGCAACATGCACATGCTGTATCAACTGCACAAACTGCATGCATACAGCTGCAATCGCCTGATAGTACTGCAGCAGACATGCAAGTAAGATGTTGAGAGCACATCATTGCTACCAATGCTGCACAGATGCATCAAATGTTGTGCCATTGGATTGCGCTCATGTTGGCTTTAGCCAGTTTACTCCCGCTTTTATGGTGTTTCAAAGCACACTTTTAGGTGTGCCAGCTTATGCCTTGTACAATCCTGATCGAGAGTCTAGGA
>CADDIJ020002014.1:0-12884 GCA_902809745.2 Tetradesmus lagerheimii | reverse complement strand
TTGCGGAAGTCAGTGAAGCCCTTGTAGAACTTGTCAGCCTGGGCAGTCTCCTCACGTGCGCAGGCGTCCACTGAGAATGGCCCGTAAGCATCGGCGTACTTGACCTTCTCCAGGCGGTTGAACAGCCAGTAGGTACAGTCCCGCAGTCGTCCACAACGACGGGTACCCGCTTTTCCCTGGGCTGCACTGGATGCTCCAGGCTCACTAGGCCTTTGTGAGCCTTCTACCTGGCATGAGTCTCTCACAGGCGCACGGGGCTGAGCCTGCTCAATGCGCACAGTACGACCCACACTACTGCACGCGCCCTTCAGTTTGACCGTGCAGAGGTGTCCCCATCACGCTGCTTGTACGCTTGCAGCTTCTTGCAATCCCGCCGCTTGTGCCCCGGCTTGCCACAGTAGAAGCACTTGAGCGGCTGGTTCCTGGGTTTCTGCGGCTCCATTGCTCCGAGCTCCATGGGTGCCGGTCCGCCCCTTGCAACCGCTCCACGGTTGTTGCTGCTCATGTTGACGAAGCGGCTCTTGCCGTTTCGACCACGCTCCCACACCATCGAGTCTGCCTTAATGGCAAGCTCCACGGCGTCATGCAGTGTGGTTGGCTGCTGCAGCTTGACGTGAATACGCACCTCCGGCTTCAGACCGCGGATGAAGCGATGAATGCGGTCGTTCTCGTCCATGTGCGGCAGCTCCAGCATGTAGGTGTTGAACTCCTGGGCATAGGCGAACACGCTACGCGTTTGGGTGAGCCGGTCAAGCCTCTCCCGCGCGTCCACCTCTGGGTCAACAGGGGTGAAACGGGCGATAAAGGCCTTCTTGAACTCATCCCAAGAAGCGTAGGGCTGAGCCTTGCCCACCGCCACAGCCTGCTCATGCTGGCGGTACCAGTTGAGGGCTGAGTCCTTGAGGTAGGCCGCTGCCACCGTCACAATGGAAGAGCTGCTGAGGTTGGCGCCCTCGGCCGCAAGGTACGTCTCCATCTTGTGGCACCAATTGACAGGGGTAGGCTGCCTGCCATTGGTCTCTGGTGGCTTGGGGAGCTTCAGCTTGCTTGTAGGCACAGCACTGGTCTGCTGCTGCAGCATCTGCTGAAGCGCGTGCTGAAGCTGAGCCACCTGCTGCTGTAAGGCCAACATCTCCGGCGACACTCCAGATCCCTCCATGGCTGCTTAGCAAGCGGACTCACAATCAGAGACGCCCTTGGCCTTGGCCTCCTTAGTGATGTGCTCCTCTATTGCCGTGTGAAGAAGATTCCGGAGCTTCTCCTGGTGTGCGCGGAGCTCTGCCGCCTGGGCTGCCCGAATGCGCGCACAAACGTCTTTTAAAAGGGATTAGCTTGCGCACCTCCTTCTTGAAGCACTGGGGCTTCACGGGCGTGGCTGAGGTTTGGTGAGGATGTTGAGAATCTTCCGGATGCGCGGAGAGTAGGTTGAAGACTTAGGAATTTTCTTGGCTGGATGCTTCTTGATGTTAGTGAAAGGCTTAAGGCAATGATAGTCGGTCTTGGCAGGAAGGTTCCGGATAGGAGTAGAAGTGACGAACTCCACGTCGTTGAGCTCAAAGGTTGTCCGGAACTTGGCGACGCTTGGGTGCGAGGGAGGCTCCAGAAACTTCACGTTGGGTACAGGCTTCTCCGGATTATACTTGCCTGGCATATGCCGGAAGCTTGTAGAATCTCCAGGACTCCTCGGTGTTCGTAGACAATCTCAGCTACCACTTGTCACGCCTTGTCGGCGGGTCCTTTGGCAACTAAGGTCTTCTATAG
Organism: Tetradesmus lagerheimii; assembly: GCA_902809745.2. Taxonomy (NCBI): domain Eukaryota; kingdom Viridiplantae; phylum Chlorophyta; class Chlorophyceae; order Sphaeropleales; family Scenedesmaceae; genus Tetradesmus; species Tetradesmus lagerheimii. The sequence goes on along the minus strand of CADDIJ020002014.1, from coordinate 11,123 downwards.
CGATTCGACGTAGGCCGTAGTTGTATAGAAGGCTCAGTTAGTTACCAAGGGAAGGCTTCACACAATAGACGAGGCTACGAGGACTTGAGAGGTCTGATGGAAAGACTTCTTGAGTGAATACTTCTTGTTGAGTGAGGAGAGGCCCCTCTATTTATAGCCTTGGCGAAAACCTACAACGCCTCCTCAACTGCCTACAATTGGAACATTCTGGACCAAGGAAGCTTCTAGACAATCCTAGAACATACTACTTCCGGAAACATCTACATCCTTCCGGAGACTTCTAGAACTTCGGGAACATCTGGAACCTTCTGGAAACATCCAGAAACTTCCGGTTCCTTCAACCTTACACTACCCAAGAGGCTGGTTGTTGATGTCTTGGCTGGCTGGCTGGCAGCAAGTGGTGTGTGCCATGGTGTGGTTACACTTGGTAGGCTACTGACAGTGCAGTGTCAAGTGACAAGGCAGGCACACAGTGCCACTGCTGTGACACTGCAATGAAGTGTTGCATTTTAGCAGCATGTGGTTCGGCAGCTGGTGATTGACGTGATCCAGTCATCGTGCTGCTGCTGCTGCTGCTTCGCTCCAACGTGACTGTATTTGGAGGCACTGTCATGCTCGATGTGCCTATTCAAATTACGATATGGTGCTGGTTTGGTTGTCAACGAACTCAGGCGTTTGCTATGCGTTCCTGGCTTGTCTGTGCTCGTGCTAGTAACTCGATAGCGGACTTTACTGCAGCTCGGCAGGGCTCTGGGGACGCTAGCAGTTAGTAGTTTTGTCCGGTCTCGAACTCAAATTGATGTCGCGAGCTCGCGGCCTAGCGTGGAGGCTGGAGCACACACAGGCATGGTGACAGGGCTCAGCCTGCTAACTGCTACTGCTGCTGTGCCTTGCCAGCCAGGCCCCTGAGAAAAGCCCTGGCCTGGCTGACCATCTTCTGTTGCTGCAGCAGCAGCTGTTGCTGCAGCTGCTGCTGCTTCAGCTCCTCCAGCCTGCTGTCCATCTGCTTGCAGTAGGGGCATGGGGGGTCACACCTGTTGGCCCCTGCAAACTGCTTGCAGAGCTTGTTGAGCTGTGTCCTGTGAAAGCTGCCAGACCTGGCATTGCCTGCCTGGGTGCCATACAGCAGGTGCCTGGAATTGACACACCTCTTAGACAGGCAGATGCTGGGCTTGGGCAGCAGCTGAGTCAGGTTGCTGTTAATGTTGTACTGCAGGTTGCTGTTGCTGCTGCTGCTGCTGTCCAGCACCTCATCAGAATGACACACCACAAGCCTTTCCTTCTTCTGCTGCTGCTGATGCTGATGCTGCTGCTCCTTGTACTGCTGCCACCATGTGTCTGAAGGGCCCTGTGTCATCCAAGCCACCAACTTGTGCACCCTCACCCACACTGTGCAGGGAGAGGCCTGCAGCAGCAGGCTGGGGTATTTGTGTTGTGCAGGCACAGTCTTGGGCAACAGCTTGATGTGCCTGCACCCAAGCATGCACAGCAGCAGCAGCAGCAGCACTTGCCTTCCTCTCTGCATGACATGGCAGCAACAGTATAAACAGCAACAACAGCATTGACACCCAACCCTGCCTGCTGTGATGTATTGTATGCTAGCATCATGCTGGTATTGATATGATATCCAGCCATCCACCCTGGCTTCATGGGTAACAAGATGATGATGATGATGATGATGATGATATCCAGCCACCCACCTTGCCTTACCATGCAGCCTCATGCATGTGTCATACAGCTGTCCTTCCTCATCAGTGAGTGTCACCTTGACAGGGGGCCTCTGGAAGAGTGCCAGGGCTAGCAGTTCATCCTCCCTGTCACAGCCATGCCCTGTCTCTGCCAGCAGCTGCTGCCACTCCTCTGATGTCTTGCAGTCTGCTGCTGACATGGCTGTGGCCAAGGCCAGCTGCCTCATGGGTGACACCAGCCCTTTGAGCACAGCAGCCAGCAGCAGCAGCCCCAGCTGCTGCACTGTGAGCTGCTGCAAGTGGCCCTGGGCAGGCAGCACCCCCTGCTGTGCTGTTGTAGCATGCTTCTTCCTCTTGCTGCTGCTGCTGTTGCTGCTGCTGCTGCTGCTGCTGCTGCAGCACTGTACCACCTGTGGCGGGAAAACTTGCAGCAGCTGCTCCTCGCTGCACCCAGCCAGCGTCCGTGTGTCTTTCAGGAACACTGGCACTAGGAGGACGGGGTAGAGCGCTGCCTGTAGCGCCAAAGGCTGTGCGCCAGTGCGGTGCTTGCACTTTGCGCGGGCCGGAGTGGTCTCAGTCGATTCCACGGACCCAGCAGCCTCCAGAACATTGCTGCCGCACTCCATGGAGCGTCGTTTGCCGTAATCACTGCTGGTCACGGCTTCAAGCGTGCGCTGATGGGCAGGCACACTGCTGCTGCAGCGCACGCCACAGCCACGGAACACACGAAACGTGAATCTGGTGTTTTCAAACGCCCTCGGCAGGCAGGATGTGGCATGGCGTTGCAGTCGGGCTGGGCGAGCACGGCATGTTATGACAGGTGGCAGGTCATGACAGCAAGCAACACGCTGGTCTATCAGGCGATCACAGTTGTGTCTGTACTCTCCATCTGCATCTATAAGTAAGGTTGCCACGCCTAGCTGCAGCGTGGACACCCCGTAACCGATGGCCCCGTAACCAACCGACGGTCTGTGGCGTGCTGAGTCGCACGACCCAGCACAGCGACTCTAATATATGTTTCTAAAGCCATGACACACGTATATGTCACACGTGCTGCTGTTACGCCCACTGCACAGCAGGAGTTCGTTGGAGCAGCAAGGCACAGCTGGCCGGTAGCATGGAGCCCATGGCGAGCAGAGGTGAGCGCAATATGCACCGGAAACGATCGGTGAATACCTTGCGGCGATGGCGTTCGGAGCAGGGCAGCTGCTTCCTTGCAGTAGCATGAAGTGCTGCAGCAGTGCTGCACAAGTGCTGCAGCACAGCACATTGCAGCAGTGCAGCACACCACGACTGTTTGGGCATGTATCCAGCATGTTGAAGACCGTCTTCAGCATGCTGCACGTGTGGGCTGCACACAGCTTGGTGCAGCCCTGCTGCTGGGGGCCAGCAGCAGTGCCCCCCACCAATGCATCTGTGCAGACTAAAACCTAAACCTTAAAAACTAAAACCTAACCCCTAAAACCTAAAACCTAAACCCTAAACCCTAAAACGTAAACTCTAAACCTTAAACCTAGCAGTAAACTAGAGTAAACCTAAGTCCTGCACGTGGGGCAAGTTTGCTTGCACTCACACAGCAAGGCGTTTCTGACGCTGAGCTGATAGATGTTGCAATTGCGGATGCTGAAGCTCAGTATGCTGCAATGTTGCGTAGTCAACAGGACCAGCGTTGTGCAGCCCACACTGCGCAGCTCAGAGCTGAAGGTTGGTTTGACCCTCCCAGCTTACAGCCTGCTACTGTAATAGCAGCAACAGTTCAGGGTGTTTCCCCTATAGCTGACCAGTTAGCAGCAGTTCACACTGCTGAAACCCAGCAACACGGTGACTCACTTTTCTCAGTAGTGCCCAGTGAACTGCAACTAATCCAGCAACTAACAGGAAGGGATTTTACCCTAGATGCAGCAGTATTTCCTGCTGGCATTTCCAGTCCTGTTGCTTCTCAATGTTGCTCAGACCAGGAGCCATTCATCACCAAGGACCTTGCAGGTCAGCATATTTGGGTTTGTGTTTCTTTTGCTGATTTGAAAGATCATGTTGATCATTACATTCAACAAAAGCAGAAGGACCCCCAACATACCAGTGCGTGTTTTGTTGTGCCCAAGTGGCGCGTGTTATCGCACCCTGCTTTGAGTGGCATGCAAATCAATAAGGAGTACAAGCAGGGCTACCACTTGTTTCAACGTGGTAAGAAGAGGGTTTCAGGTTTATCAGACCCAGTGTTGGTCTATTATGACCCCCCGTCTCCTACCCTTCCAGACAGTTCATTGCAAAAGTTGGTCATGCAGTACAAGTGCCATGTGCACGGCTGTAAAGCTACAGCACTGCTTGACACAGGTGCACATGGTTTCTGTTATGTAAACCGTACGTTTTTGCAAGTAAACAATATCAAGTAAACTGACACAGCAGAACCTGGCGTACAATACGCTGATGGTTCATCCAAACCAGTACACGGGCGTGTAACCCTCAGTGTACACTTGCAAAAATACCATGCAAAACTGTCATGCTTGATAGTTGACCTGGATGAGCAGTTCACACTCATCCTAGGCCAGGCATGGCTACAGCAGCATGATGCTGTGTTGTACATGGCATCAGGCACAGCAACAGTTAGATATAAGGGCAAGATAGTCACACTTTCAAACCTTGGCCCTTACAGGGTACCTCCTCTAGAGGATCCTGCAGCAGATGAGGATGTTCCTCCAGGCACAGAATTGCCTAGAATTGCCACAATCACACATAAGCAGGCAAAAAGGGCGATCAAAAAGGGTGGCTATGCACTTTTAGTGCTGGTAAAGGAAGCTGCTCCTGATCCACCACCCACAGCAAATCCTAGCAAGCTGCAACGGTTGCAAGATGAATTCAGTGATGTTTTCAAAACAGAATTATCAGGCCCACCACCCCACAGGCCTCAGGTGGAGGTGGAAGCAATCAGATTAAAGGATGAAAACATAAAGTACAGCCTATGCCTCGTTATTCTATGAAAGAGAAGGAATGTATTCGCAATGAAATACAGACCTTGCTTTCAAAAGATTTAATACAGCCCAGTAGTAGTCCCTTTGGGGCCCCAGTTTTATTCGTCAAGAAAAAGGACGGTGGTCTGCGAATGGTCATTGACTATCGCGCTTGTTGTGTTCCTGGCGTAAGGTCCATGCCGTGAGCTGCATGCTGCAGACTTGCGAGAAGTGATTGCACTTGGACGTGCTTTTGGAGATGTTGCGGAGCAAACGATGTAACCCTTTGTCCGTGTTGTGGCGATAGCTGCGCACTGGGGCACTCTCACACAACTTGTAACAACCTCACACAGCGTGACATCCACAGGCGCCCTCCGATGGGGCCGACGCTTGCTGAGATGATAGATTATGCGATGAGCATCGTTTTAGGGGAGCGGACATTAAGGGTGAAGTCGCACCGTTTGCGAGAAAACGCCATTCGAAGGGTCTCCCGCAGCCTGTTCTCCCGGCAGGGGCCACCATCCGGGCGCGGGCCCCTGAACGAATGATGCCCCTAATTTAGCTGTTCACAATGAAGGCGTGCTGGCGGCCTGCCGGCGCGAGTCGCGCCCGTTTTTCCCCGAAAACAGGATCGGCAAAGTTGTTTCTTATATATATAGATATCTTAGTATACAGTAAATCAGAGGAGGAACATTATGAGCACATGCGGTTGGTGTTCCAGCTCCTCCGCACTCACCAGCGGTACCTCAAACCCAGCAAATGCCAGTTTCTCAAATCAGAAGTGACCTATTTAGGTCACGTCATTTCAGCAGAGGGCATTAAGCCCGACCCAGCCAAGACGGCTTCAGTTGAGAACTGGCCAGAACCTAAAACACTCAGACAGTTGCGTTCGTTCTTAGGGTTTTTCAAACTATTTCCGTAAGTTTATTCAAGGCTACAGTAAGATGGTGCTACCGCTTACGGATCTAACTAAGAACGCAACTAACAAGTTCCAGCACATCACACACAAGTGGGATAGAGCGTGCCAGCAGGCATTTCAAAACGTTAAGTACGCTCTAACCCACGCCCCAGTACTGGCGATGCCAGATTTCACACAGCCCTTTGAGGTTGTGGCAGATGCAAGAGGCGACCAGTTTTCGGGCGCCTTGGGCGCTGTTTTGTTACAAAACGGCCACCCAATTGCTTTTGAAAGCCGAAAGTTCACGCCTGCAGAGGTGCGTTATACCACCACAGAACAGGAACTCTTGGCTACAGTACACGCTCTCAAGACGTGGAGATGTTACTTAGAAGGTGCAGTTAAGGTGACTGTTGTCACTGACCACTGCCCGAACACGTTCTTCTCCACACTCCCAGAGCTAAACCGTAGGCAGGCAAGGTGGTCTGAAACTCTGCAACTGTTTGATTTTGATTGGGCTTACAGACCAGGCAGAACTAATGTGGCTGACCCACTCAGTCGCATCCCAGAACCAGACACCAGTACAGATGCCCAGTTGAAGTCAACAATTGCAGCGCTGTGCAGCCGAGCAGCCGCAGTACCACCTGCAGGAGTAGTAGCTGCAACTGCTCCTGAGAACACTGTCTTGGTGAAACTAATTCAGGCCAGTTATGAGAGCGACTCAAACTTTCAGGACGTATCTTTTATCAAGAGGCATAAGCTGTCTTTTGCAGATGGCTTGTGGTGGAAAGCAACTCAAGTTGCTGTCCCAGACAACCCCAGTCTAAAACCCAAATTTTCTTGGGAGCCCACGAGCATGTTTATGCAGGGCACTTTGGAGAACAGAAAACAGAGGAGTTGATTACCAGGCATTTTTGGTTCCCAGGTGTGCGCGAGTTTGTGCACACAAGGATCAGGCAATGTGATTGCTGCCAGCGTAACAAGTCATTAAACAGGCCACACGCTGGTAAGTTAATGCCGTTGCCTATCCCAGGTTACAGGTGGCAAGTGGTTTCAATGGATTTTATCACAGACTTGCCTAAGACTACTTTAGGTCAGGACGCGGTATGTGTGTTTGTATACAAGTTGACCAAGATGGTGCACATCGCGCCGACTACCAGCAACTGTGATGCTCCAGAGCTCGCGCAGTTGTTCTTGCGTGAAGTTTGCCATTATCACGGTTTCCCACAGCAAATCTTACATGACAGAGGTCAACAGTTCATGTCACAGTTTTTTGCAAAGCTTTGCCAAGGTTGGGGGATTCAACAGCTGCCAAGTTCAGCATATCACCCCCAAACAGATGGCCAGACAGAACGTGTCAACAGAATCCTCGAGGATACACTCAGGCACTTTACAAATGCAGAACAGACTAACTGGGATGCTTTGCTGCCCATGGTTGAGTTTGCAATCAACAACGCACAGCACGCATCCACGGGGTTTACACCGTTCTATTTAAACTACGGTAGGCACCCGAAGACACCTCTCAGTCTGCAAGTGCCAACAACAGATGACACCCCAGAATTTGCAGATTACAGTGCACCGGCAGTCACTAAATTCACAGCTGACTTGCAAGCTGCAGTGCACAAAGCAAGTGGCATGCTGCAAGCAGCGCAGAACAAACAGAAAGCGTACGCTGACCACAGACGGTCACCAGATCCAGATTATGCAGTGGGAACAGAAGTGCTGCTGTCTAGCAAGCACATCCCACTCAAGCATCCAGGCAGTTACAAGCTCTTGCCTCGCTGGCTTGGGCCCTTCAGAGTCGCAAAGCGCATCAGTTCAGTTGCTTATAAGCTTGAATTGCCAGCCAGTATGGCTCGCATTCACCCAGTATTTCATGCGTCTTTGCTTAAGCCGTACCGCAGTGACGGTACATACAAGCCGCCACCCCTAGTTATTCTGGAGGATGGTTCAGAGGAATATGAGGTTGAGACAATTTTGTCTCACAGGGACAGGGCACTTCCCAATTCAGCCAGAACAGTTAGGGAGTACTTGATTAAATGGAAGGGATAATCTCATGAGCATAATACGTGGGAGCCTTCCGGCAATTTGACTAGCTGCCCATATGTGCTTACTGCATACTTCAATCGCACTCAGACAACACCAACAGTCGGTACATGCCGACGTAGCGCTAAGCAGAAGAGGCAAGCACGTGCCTCACAGCAGCAACAACCAGAGCATACTCGACGCAGGCACTAACTTTGTGTTATCCTGCTCTGCCCACCCTGCACTTTGGTGCACAGTGAGTGCCCAGTGTTGCGCAGCGGCTCAGGCCCTGTTCCAGGCTAGTCCACCCACACCCCAGTCAACAGTCGCGTTTCCACCAGTCAGACACTGGGATTTTACCCGGTGCACAGAGTGTGTGTGTGTGTCTATTTGTACAGATGCGCTCTTGTAGCACTCAGGCCTTGCCTGACAGTATACAGGATCCTTGATCCTTGCTTGTTACAGTTGTATGCCGTACTCCTTTGTCGGGCCTACAAAGGTCCAGAGGGGGAGGTATGTAACAGGCAGCAAGGGAACAACAATCCCAGTTCAGGCCAAAGCCATGTCAGGCGAAGCCTATGTGGCTAGGCAAACCCCAGTTCAGCCCCAGACAGGCCCGAAGGCCCTGGCATGCGGTTCCGATCCTGGCTCTGGGCTTACCCGCAAGGGTTCAGGTCTGGCGTCAGGAGCCCAGTCGAGGAGCGGTGCTGGGCTTAATACGGATTGGAGGAGCATGCCGACAGTTCTCCCTTGCGTTCCCAGTGTACAGTAAGGCTTGGCGTTACATTGATGCCCTTCACCATGTTCTCCGCCACCAGCCGGGCCATGTTGCTGTAGCCCAGGTGGCCGAAGCGGTTGTGCCAGGTCTCCGCCGTCGCCTTGGATGCTGCGGCTGCAAAGCTGATGCTCTTGGTAGCAGCAGTGCGGCTGTGGAAGTACGGGATGCCTGTGGCAGGGTGCTCCTCTGCCGTGATGATCAGGTCATCGTCTTGGAAGATGTGCAGCCGGCTGGAGTAGGGGCTTGACTGGATGTAGGTGCTTGCCTTGGCGATGGCGCTGAAGGACAGCAGGTTGGCGGTGAAGCCGGGGATGTAGTGCACATTTCGCAGCACTGTCATGCGGTGGCCCGGCGCGTCGATGAGGGTCACGTCTCCCTTGCACTGGGCCTTCACCGTGCTGCCGTCGCCCAGGGTGATCTCCATGCTGCTGGGCGTTGGGTTCTCAATCAGCGACTCGTAGCCGGTGACGCTCCAGGTGCAGGCTGTGTCCACAAACCACTCATCAATGCTGCCCACTGGCTGTGCTGCTGCCATCCACAGAACAGGCTCCTGTGACTTCTTGCGGCTGCCGCCCTTGGGTTTTGAGGGCCGGCTGCCAGTGTTGTCAGCGTGCCTGTTGAAGTGCACGTGCTTGGGCCTGCTGGAGCTGCTGGAGCTGCCCTTGCGCTACTCTGCTGCGATGCGTGAGCGGCACACGACGATGTCGTGGCCGGGCTTGTGGCAGTAGAGGCAGTTGCGTGGTGCGTGCCCGCTGCTGTTGGAGTGTGGCCTGTTGCCTGAGGAGCTGCTGCTGCGCTGGTGAAAGGAGCTGCTGCTGCCGCCATGTGTGTGACGGAAGGGACTGCTGCTGCCGCGGGCAGAGTGGCTGAAGGGGCTGCTGCTGCCGCGGGCGGCATAGCCAAAGGAGCTGCTGCTGCCGCGGACAGCATAGTTGCCACTGCTGCTTGGTGTAAATTAGGCCTGGGCCTGCGGCGGCTCGTCTGTGCTGCACTCCTTGAGGGACAGCCACTCCATGAGCTTTGGCAGCATGTCAATGACGCTGGGCAGCTCCGCCGCGTTGATGAAGTGACTCTTGGGTATGTCGAACATGGGCAGCAGGCCGACCAGGAAGGTCTTTGCTACTGCTGCGTCTGTGACAGGTGCTCCTGCTGCCTCCAGGTCTGCCTGGTATATGCCCAGGCGCGCTCCCCAGCCCTGCACCTTCTCGCCGGGCTGCTGCTCAGCGTTGGCAAATGCCTTGGTCAGCTTCTGGGTCTGCGCGATGCTGCTGGACTGGTACAGCGAGTTCAGTTTGTCGTACAGGTCCTTGCCGGTCCTGCAGCTGATGGTCAGCGCTGTGGTTTCGCTGTCCAAGGAGGTCTGTATGAGGTACAGCAGCTTGCCAGAGTTGGGGTCATCAGCTGAGGTGAGGGCTGCCAGCCATCCCTTGGCGTCTGCGTGGGAGATTACGTGCCTTTTCCACTCTGAGTGGTGCACTTCGCCAAAGCGAACTCGCAGGCCGGTGGTGTGGCCGAGCTCGTTCATGTTGAGCTAGCTGAGCTGCAGCTGGGGTGCTGCAGCCAGGTAGCTGGAACTGCAGCGATGGGCTGCAGCGCTGCAGCGTTAGCTGCAGCTGACTATGGGCTGACTAAGAGCTGGCTGATACGGGTATTTGGTCTGGTAGTCGGGCCTGGTAGGCTCTGAGGTAGTCCACCCTAACCGTGTGCTTGGGTTCCCGGTGCGGGAGACACGGAGGGCGCCTTGTTGCTGCACCGGGAGAGTCGTAGCCGGTAGGTCTCCTGCGGGCGCAACGAAGGACAGAGCAGCGGTACCGAGGCTTAGGTGTACTCAAAGAACAAATCTGATAGAGGCTGAATTGCTGTGGCACCGAGTTTTGAATTGGTTGATGAAATCTGGCTCGGAACAAGGGTAGCTGCGAAGCTGCAACTGAACTTCTCGAAGGCGGCGATGCAAGGCTGCTAAGCTGCGAGGGTGGATATTGAAGCAAAGGCTGCAGCTGTGCTGAGCTGTAGATCCACAGGCAGTTTATTGAAGGCAGCCCGGTATGGTGCTGCTAGTGCTGTTCTGGCAAAGGCAGCCTGATATAGTGTTGCAGGGTCGAAGGCAGCCTGTTGCCACAGTAATAGGACTGCTGAAATCCTCGCGATACTCAGATAAGGTCGCAGTTGATGTCGAAGTCCAGCTAGTAAGTCCCTAGTGAACTCTAGTGAACCACTCCACACCCTGCAGTGGAGGCTGATGCTGCTGAGAGTGAAGTGTCAAACGATGATGACTGGGAGGAGTCTGAGGAGGAGTCTGAGCAGTAGATATGTTGTGGTTGGGCAACGCCGTCGTCCTCTTCTGCTGCCATCTTTGTACATTCTTCATGCATGATGGTTGCTGCCAGCATGTTTGCTTATCCAGCGGTTGTGCAAGCCGGCAGGCGGCTATTGCTTGCTTGGCGCTATCGCCTTGCTTGATTCACATGCCGTGGGTTGTGGGCGCCTGGCTGATAAGCTCCTGCTGCACATCACATCACAGCTGGCAGCCAGCACGCAGGCCCATCTGGGCCACGACGAGCGGCAAGCCCAACACAAGTCTGGCGCTGACTTAGTATTGGTAGCATGCCTCCACACCCTGCAGTGGAGGCTGATGCTGCTGAGAGTGAAGTGTCAAACGATGATGACTGGGAGGAGTCTGAGGAGGAGTCTGAGCAGTAGATATGTTGTGGTTGGGCAACGCCGTCGTCCTCTTGTGCTGCAGCTGCAGCGCAGCCTCTGCTGCCTCTAGTGCAGCCTCTTGCTCTGCA